>CM040469.1:971697-1006027 GCA_022758105.1 Pangasianodon gigas | reverse complement strand
GGGGTGCCAAGACTTTTGCACAGTACTGTATATACACACGCACAGATACACATACACTTATGCTCAAATTCAAAAATGCACGTGGATACACACTTACATGGATATATTCAGACACAGATACACAAACTTGTGCACAGATACACACACATGGATATACATGTGCAGATGCACACACGGATACCTTCTTCTGTCCGCTCTTTTTTCCATCCCTCCCTCCCTGTATCCTTCGCTCTGTCTGTCCATCCCTCTGTCCATCCCTCTGTCCATCCCTCTGTCCATCCCTCTGTCCATCCCTCTGTCCTTTCTTCTGTCTGTCTGTTATTCTATCCATCCTTCTGTCTGTTTTTCTGTTTTGTCCATCCCTCTGTTTGTCCCTCCTTCTGTCTATCCCTCTGTCAGGTTTTTCTCTCCATCTATCTGACAGAGGGACAGACAGAAGGATGGACAGAAGGAGGTATTCCTCCCTGTTTCTATTTCTCTGTCCAACCTGCTGTCTGCACTTCTTCAAGTCCAACTGTCCGTCCCTCTGTCTTTCTTTCTGTCTTTCTTTCCATACACACACGCAAAGATGGATTTGTTTCTGTTAGAGGTTACTTTTGCTTCACATTGACTTTATCTAGATGAACTTTGACCTGTGAATTCATGAACTTTGGACAAAAGGCTTCTCTGGATTATATAATGAGAACAGGAAGCTGTTAAAGAAGTGTTTGAGGAAGTGAATTTACAGAATAAACAGGTTTCTCTTGTAGTGTGAACATAATTCTGTTTATTCATTTGTTGCTAATCCATCTCTCCTCCATCTCTCTGGTTCCTCAGTGAACAGCATGGCGTGGGGAGGAGAAGCTCCTCGACAGAAGAGCCACACCTTTAACTGCCGCATGCTGGTGAAGTTCAGCTCCGGTCCGGCCGAGGAGAACCCCGGGACGCCCCGCTACGAGACCATGCAGTGTTTCGCCCTCACACAGCCGAAAGCCATGATGGAGGAGGGAGAAGGTACGGACTGTTTATAGCAGCTAGAACGAGAGCGAGGACGGGTACTAACTTGTTTTGCCGATTCTACAATATTAAATGGATAAAAAGTGTGACATGATGTTCTTTAATAAATGAAATATTACAATAAAAAAATCAGTAGTATAAAAGGAATAAAACACCTGTGGATGTGCTGTTATAGGAAAATAATCAACTTCTCTCAGCTACACGCATTATTTATTATTTATATAACACACAGTACTTATTGTTTGTGTTTATTGTTTATATTATATATATTATTGCTGTGTGTGTGTGTGTGTGCGTGTTTTCAGACCTGCAGTCGTGTATGATCTGCGTGGCACGACGTGTGACTACACTGGAGAGAACAGAGAGCTTCAACACCAGACACGATCCCTCAGGTCAGAACACCTCCGAAATATTTATATTTAAAATCATTATAATGTTTTGGATTTTTCTTCACCTAATGTAAGTCTGTCAAACCCTGAACTTTTTGAATTTAATGTAGAAAATCTGAATAAATGGCATTCGGGTGAGATGGTACAGAATATATGAATGAATTGAGTCAAATAAACCAGATGAATCGGTTGAATCAAATAATCCAGATGACTCAAATGAATCCAATAAGAGAGGTGATAGATTTCTATTTACCAGGGTGTAGATCAGAGGTATTCAAACTGCAAAGTCTTGGAAGTGGGGCTCCTGTGGAACAATTTGAATACGTCTAGTGTAGATGAATCAACTGATTCAAACGAACCAGATGAATCAAATTAATCCAGTGGGATAATGTCTATATAAAATTGATGTCTATATAAAACAGTATAGATTAATTACTTGAGTCAAATGAACTATTTGATTCAATTTAATCCAGAGGAATTCAGGTTAGAGTGCTATATGGTACAATATAGATGAATCAGCTGAGTCAAATAAACCAGATGAATCAAATGAATCCAATTAGACAGGTGATAGATTTCTATATAATACAGTATAGATGAATTAATTGAATGAAATCAACTATGAGTCAAATAAATCCGATGGGATTCAGGTTAGATTGCTACTTAGTACATTATAGATAAATTATAGGTACATTATAGATAAAATACTTAGTAGATTATAGATAGATAAATAATCTTAATAGTTTGCTATATAATACAATATATATGAATCAGTTGAGTCAAATGAAGAAAATGAATCAAATGAATCTAATGTGATAGTCAGTAGATTGCTATATAATACAGTATAGATTTGCAGTCACTTTAGTAAGTGGAAATCAATTCATTATACACCAGCTTTGTCAAGCACTGACTCTGTGAGTGAGTGAAAGTATTTTATGTGTGTGTGTGGGTGTGTGTGTGTGTGTGTTTGAACAGGCAAGCTGATTCAGATAGACCAGAATTCCCTGCGTGCCTCCATGCGTCCAGGTTGGGAGGACCTGCTGAGACGCTGTATACAGATGTTTTTACAGCACAGTGATGGACAGCCCTGGTCAAATAAACGCCACTACCACGAGGGTCAGTATGGTGCCACAAACACACCTCGCTGTAGAGCCGGGATCGGACTTTTATATATTACAGAAAGATTAATGAAGGGGTGTGGTTTCTGTTTTACGCGTCAGGCTTCAGTTACAGAGTAAAGACTTCTGTATGTTTAGAGAACAGCCTTACATGGAATCTAGTCACTGCAGAAATGAAGAATTCTTTAAAGGGATATTTCTGAAGTCTTTTAAAGTCTTAATTAGTCTGTAATGACCTTTTATGGTTTAAAGGAATTAATAAAGAGTTATCTATTTGAATTCACATTATCTTTTAGTATAAACCTGTGTGTGCGTGTGGCAGCCACTGGGTGTAAGTCAAACTGTTAAGCGGAATGATAATTAAGACGTTTTTCTCTCTTTCATGAAAACAAAAAAACTTCATCTCTCTCTCTTTTCTCAGCCTTTCTCCACGGTCATGCAGAGACCCCCGTGTACAGATTTTCGTTATCAGACGGCACCCCAGTCACAGCGCAGACCAAAAGCAAGCTCTACCGCAACCCGATGACCAACGAGCCCCAGGGCTTCATATCTACTCACCTGTTACAGAGGTGACTCAGTTGTACACACTTCACGAAGACTTCATGAAAATGCACACACACATATAGGTCATCGTACATCACCTGGAAATTAATAAGAATCCCTTGTTTTATCCTCGCAGGGAGCCCAGCGGTTGTCGCACCAACCAAAGTGGCGGCATGATGCAAGGTGGCATGAGGCAGCAGGGCATGGCGGGCACTAACTCCAACTCCCAAATGAACATGGGTCCTAGTGGAGGCATGGGGATGGGGGGCATGGGTGGTATGGGAGGGATGGGTATGAATCGGGGTTATGGTATGAAGGACATGGGGCACATGGGTCACATGGGTGGTGGGGGGTCCATGTACGGGGCCAGCATGGGCAATCGAATGATGCAGATGAATCAAATGAATCAGATGAGTCAAATGGGTCAAATGAATCCAATGGGCCAGATGAATCAAATGAATCCCATGGCTCAGATGAATCCTATGAATCACCCTGGTCCTGGGATGCAGCATCAGCATCAGCATCAGCAGCCTCTCTTCCAGGCCTCAGGAGGCTACGGGCTCGGAGGCATGAACAGCCCATCTCAAGGCAGCCCGGGTCTAAACGGACCTCAGCAGGGTCTCCTCATGTCTCCCCGCAACAGAGGAAGTCCAAAAATGGCGTCCAGCCAGTTCTCTCCAGGAGGTAACTGAAAAGGGTGTCAAAATGGGATTACTGATCTGCTAAGGTTTATATTGAACTTTCAGCTACATCTTCTTGTTTACAGGTATGCATTCTCCCATGGGTCCGGGAAGTGTCGGAGCATCGTCAGGAGGTGGAGGTGGAGGTGGAACCACCTTTTCTAGCAGCTCCCTCAATGCTCTTCAGGCCATCAGTGAAGGAGTAGGCACCTCCCTGCCATCCACCCTGACGTCCCCTTCTATAGCACACAAACCAGACAGCTCTCCAAGTGTCCACTCCTCGTCCTCCTCCTCCCAACCTTGCAAGCCAGGACATGGGGACTCCAAAAGCCCAGCAGGAGCCTACAGCCATGGACCTGGAGATCAGCATCACCCCTTGCACCACCACCATCACCACAGCCACACCCACCAAGCAGAGAGCAGCAGTGCAGACCGACCCGACAGCCAGGCTGGTGGAGGAGGCAAAGAGTCCGGAGAAGCAACCAACGAAGCTGGAAATGCTTCATCGGAACCTCCTCGGAAGATTCCAGATGGAAAGGGACACAAAAAGTTGCTCCAGCTCCTCACTTCACCCACCGAGGAGCTGGGACTCGGGGTTGGAAGTGGACCTCCTGGACCTCCCACAGGAGCTACCTTGGAGGGCAAGGAACCAGGATGCGTGACGAGTCCGTCTTCCACTGGCGTCTCTTCGTCCACCAATCAGAGCCAGGTTCTCGGAGCAGCGGGAGGAGGACCCTCTGAAGCGCTGGGTTCTTCTCACTACACAGCATCACTTCAGAAAAAGCACAAGATCCTCCACAAGCTGCTCCAGAATGGAAACACACCTGACGAAGTTGCAAAAATCACTGCCGAGGCAACAGGTAAGGCGATGCTCGGCCAGGATGCGGGCGCCGCTGGAGGAGAAACGGGAGGCACCAACGCAGGACCAGGAGGAGTCTCGGGAACATCAGAACCCAAGCAGGAGCAACACAGCCCCAAGGAGAAGAAAACAAACGCCCTGCTTCACTACCTTCTCAACAACAAGGATGACTCCAACTCCAAAGAGTCCAGCGACATCAAACCAAAGCCTGAAGATCTGGAAGGGAAAGGCGTCACCGGGGGAAGCGGTGGAACTCCGCTCAGCAGAGGAGCGCAGGAGAACATGGAGGGCAAGATCAAGTCAGAACCTCCTGACGAGGTGAACTTCTGGCACTTCTGAACTTCTAAACAATTCTAATCTCTTATAAAACTTATTAAACAGCTCTATATTTTCTCTTTGTAAAGCTGGACACCATCCTCGGAGGCCTGAGGGGTTCTGGAACAGATTTCCCAGAGCAGGGGGATGCAGGAGGTGCTCCTGATGGAGGGAACAAGCCTCATTCATTTGCTGATGATGGTAAATGATCCACTATATTCCCATGATGTCTAATGCAACATACAAAAACTATGCTGAATTTTTCCATCCAGCTCTTTAATGCGAATTTTGAAAATATGAATAAAAAAACCTGAATAGAAAAGTCTGGAAAAACAAAAAAGCTAAAATATTGCAAAAAATATATTTTACACTTGGTTCAGGTGGAAAAGTTGATCTATGGATAAAGAAGGGATGGGAAAAGAGTGATGGAAACCAAACTTTTTTTAAATAAATGATGGTAGTTGTCTAATATTTCAGCACTTTATGTACTCATGCACCAAGAAATAAAAGTATTTCTCGATTTTATTAACAAAAGCGACGTCCATCATCACTCTGACCCTGACCAGGATAAAGCGCTTACTGAAGATGAATGAATAAATGAACGTTCAATGTTGAATTTTTAACATTTAAACCATTACAACCATTATGCTGCAGTCTTCTTGTGCACTTTGAGTATTATAGTCACTTTTACATACTTTTATGAGCAAGACCGTAGTTGATAGAAACTTAGTTGATAGACTAATTTGCATTTCCTTATGTCAAATTCGGAAGTTTGAAAATTTTTAGTTGTGCATAAGTTTACCACTTTTCCATTCAAAACACCCAAACAAGGCCACAAATCTTTTTCATATTTAAAAAAAAAAAGGGAAACAACACTGCACTTTTTTTTCAGACAATGTTAAAATATAACTAAAGCACAACGAGTCTAAAAAACAAAAACAAAAATTGATTACAAATAATAGCATCCAGTACAATTTAAGTAAAGTATATGGAAGTTAAAGTAAGCTTTTCTAATATTGGTTTATCAGATCGAATGCCTGTGAAGCTCTCCATCCACAATTACATAAAAAAAAAAAAATAATAATAATAATCAAATTTATTTAAATTAAATGAACTAACCTGTAAAAACTAATCAGCTCGCAGTAACTTAAACTAATTGATATCAGAGATTTTTTATTTGGACATGAAAGATCCTGGAATGAAAACCTGAAGACTCGATGGAGGAGACTTGAACTCCACAGGAAACAGGAAACTGATGCATGTATTAAATTTCCTTTGTGTTCCTCCAGGAATGATGAACAGAGGAATGGGAATGCCGGAGCGCTCGCCCATGGGCCCGGCTGGAGACTGGGGAATGCCGCGGTCGACTGGCAGCCCCTCCATCATGCGTCCTGCCGTCGATTCCTACAACTCCAAGGGCATGATGGGAGGACCCATGGTGAACAGGTCCAACAGCGTTCCTGGTACCAGGTCCATGCTGCAGCAACAGCTGATGGATATGGGTACGATGGTTTATTTTATTCCCTCATTTAATTGTTAATGTGGATGGAAATCAAAGCAGCGTGTGTTTACGTACGTTTTCCTCTTTAGGCTCCAGTGATATGAGCATGGCGATGGGGCCGTTCAGCCAGCAGCAGTGTCCAGACAGTCAGTCACCGTCCTGGCCAGACAACATGATGGGGATGGACAACAGGTCATTCATCCTCTCTTACACCATGATCACAAACGTGCAGTTTAAAGTAATCCATATTGCACTTGTCTCAGATTCTGAAGCGTATTTTTCTTGCATGGTATCGGCTCGATAGACTGGCGTCACTGTCTGACGGTTTGATTTAAACACAATATGTCAGACTGAAGTGTATGTTTTGGTTGTAAATACACTCACAAAAACGATGGAATGATATTCAAGACCAATATTAAACACACAAATAATAAAAACAAGTAAATAAAGTGCACTGAGAGGAGATGCATCTTAATCAGAGACATCGCTTATCCCGAGGAGTGAATGCTTTATGGATAAAATTATAAACGAAAGTCAAGTTCCTGTGTAAGAGTAACGGATGAGTGCTTGGTCAGATTATCCTTCAAACCGTACGGGAGAGCGTATCGGATTAACACGAACACTGACATTAATTTAACAAATCAAAATAGCAAATTAAATGTGTGATAGAATCGCCTACATCTCACACATGCATTACGTTTTCATCAACTCGATCTAATATCTCATAACTCCATTAAGTTGTGCATACAAGTAACGGTTGACCATGATAAAAAAAATAATAATAATACAGTGCAAAATACCTGAATGTACTGGATCAAGTGTGATTTTATGTGCTGCTGAATAATGAAACCATTTTTTAAAATCAAATGTTGCAGTTATTAATGTGATAATTATAACTAGGTGATAACTAGGACTATTCATGCTGGAATACATCGGCGATATACTAGACTCCTATTAAATTTATTTCAACACTCGCCATCTTCTTGTTTATGTGTCATCATATTAGTATTTTTATTTGTCATTTTTAAATGAAATGAAGTGCTTGTGTTTAAAGACATTGTTGAAATATCCCGTCTCGGACACTTCTACTCAAGAAAAGTCTGGAAACCTCTGAGATGTGAACTACATGCAGGTGATTTAATGATCTGAATGTGGAGTTAACTTAAGCAGCTGCGTAACCCGACTCTGAATACGAGGAACTTTCCCCATATATTGATGTAACCTTTGGGATTAATACTGTATTCAGTGTTTCAAAAAAAAAAAAGAGAACAGACTCCCATGTTATCTACTGTCGTGTTTCCCATGCATAAAGCATGTGCCATATCTCAGTGCTGTATATAAAGGAGGGGTGTGTGTGTGTGTGTGTGTGTGTGTGTGTGTGTGTGTGTGTGTGTGTGTGTTTAGACGTCAGTTCGGGAACACTCTGGATGAGTTGTTGGTTCCTCCCTCCACCTCTGAGGGTCAGAGTGATGAGAGAGCTCTGTTAGATCAGCTCGACTCTCTGCTCAACAACACCGACGTTTTAGCTCTGGAGGAGATCGACCGCGCCCTGGGCATCCCTGACATCATCAGCCAGGTGCGTATATATATATGTGTGTATATATATATATGTATATATATATATATATATATATATATATATATATATATATATATATATATACACACACACACACACACCACACACACTTCTGAATTATGTTCAGAAACATCCAATAGTACCCCAAAAACCAATCAAATTCTGTGAATGTGCTGTTACTATAGAAACAATATTATATAGAAAATATTATACTGACCACCTTAATATAAACCTGTCATCTGCAGCTGCACTACTGTCAGAGCTGCTGTTATAGAAAATTAATCAACACCTTCCGACCAATCACAATCCAGAATTCAACATCACTAAGAGTCACAATCCTCTGTCTGTTCTCCCCCCCCCTCTCGTCTGTGCTCGTGATGTAGGGTCAGGGTGGAGATCTGCAGCCCGAGCCTTTCCCTGCCCAGGACCCATCCATGGTGTTGGAGCAGAAGCCCATGTACCCCCAGGGTTACCCCGGACCCCCATCCATGCCCATGCCCTCCGGTTACGGTGCCAGCCCCATGCAGGGTGCGCCTCCTCCTGCACCCTACAGCCCCATGCTCAACCAGATGGGGCAGCAGGGTAACTACCCCGGGATGGGTGGCATGGGGCCAATGGGGGGTATGGGGCATCCGCGCGCTGCCATGATGAGACCCAGGATGATGAGCGCCACCAAGCCTACTCGCCTGCAGCTGCAGCAGAGGCTACAAGGACAACAGGTAACACACACACACACACACACACATGCAGTGTGTGTACAGTACATTATGGTAAAGCCCATGAGCTAAATTTTAATGTCTCTCCTCAGTTTATGAGCCAGGCTCGGCAGGGTATGGGCATGAAGATGGAGAATCCCGGTGGAGGAGCAGGCCCCGGCATGAGGCCTGGCATGCAGCCGGCAATGGGAGGCCAGGTAGAGGTTTTAAAATCCACACACACAACATAATATGTACGTTACAGTGATGCATTGATGCCATTTTTTTTTTCCCAGAGTGTGAGTATGTGATTTCTGATAACGAAATAATTAACCTACTTATTATTAATCAATCAGAGTCATGACAGGTTTTATTTATCTCTGTTGATGTTGGTTGCTGTCATGTGTTACTAGCAAAAAACCTCCTTGTGATGAGTTTTGTGTTTACGGCGTATTAAACAAGAGCGCGAGGACGGCCGACCGGAGCGTGCAGAGCAGTATCAGGGAGTGCGGTCTTTAGATGTCGTGAATTGCACCTCAACTTGTGAGCAAAGTGTAAAGGAAGTGTCAGTGCTCAGTGCTCGCTGAACTGAAGTCCTCTCTTACATATGCGACAGTTTCTCTGTACTCTCGCTTCAGTACTCGCATCACTAATACATTTGTGTGTGTGTGTGTGTGCACGAAATTCATGGCACCTTGCACTCGTTTTGTATAACTCACTGATACTGCACTGTATGCTCAGGGCGGCGGTCTTCATTAAGATGTTTTAGCAGGTGACTTGTATCGTAAGAAGACGCTGTAGTTCCTTCTCTTGATATTTTCAGTTTGCAGTCTGCTTTGGTTTGATCATTAATCGTGGAATATGTACAGATCGCTATTCATTAGAGCGAGAACGAACACTAGGTTTGTGTCACATGGTATCACCTGGGAATTAAACATTTTTACGAGTAAAAGAGCACGTTATCCGACTGATACCCAGTACCATTATCGGTATCGATGCATCTCTAATACGATATGTTTATCTGTCGATATACTGTATACTGATCTCTCTCTCTCTCTCTCTCTCTCTCTGTGTGTGTTAGCCGGGCTTCCTGAACGCTCAGATGATAGCTCAGCGTAACAGAGAGATGCAGATGCGGAGACACAGGATGATGATGTTGATGCAGCAGCAGGCAGCAGGTGGAGGTTTCAGTCCTCCGCCCAACGTCACGGCCCCCACGGGGATGGAGGGCATGGGCGGGCCGGGCATGGGCCAGCCGGGACAGCAGCAGTTCAGCTACGGAGGAAACTACGGTGAGGAACAGCTAAACATCACAGCGTGCAGGATTTAGTAATAAGCTAGTCCATTTGATGCATTCAGCTATATTTCTGTTTTATCTTTATCTCTGGACTTTCCAGGAAAAAAAAATCAGTATCCGGTTTGTTCTGTGTTTACACAGTTTAGCATTTACAGCAGCAGAAAAGCTGATTCACTGTCGCTTTACGCCAGATGTTTCTAGGTGAACTTTGACCTGTGAATTCACAAACTTCTCTCTGGTGAGCCAGTAGAAACAAACAAAAAAAAAAAAACCAGGGAGTAGCTAATGTAGCTAATTATTCTATAGCATCAATACACATCTGCCTCACTGTTTTCTTACTGTTGCTTGGCGAACATCTGGGGGAAAAAACAGCCATCTTGTTCACCAACATGTGCTGAATTTTTCTGTCTTGTGGAACTACTTTGTCACGGACTTGTTTGGAGAACTTCTTGGTCTCCATGCTGTATTTATATTGACATCATGTGACAGATCATGTGACACTTTGATTGCACACAGCTGGACCTTAATCAACTAATTCTGTGACTTCTGAAGTGAATTGTTTGGACCTGATCTTATTTAGTGGTTTCATAGCAAAGGTGGTGAATACATATGCACTCATAACTTTTCAGTTTTTATGATTTTTTTTTTTTTTTTTTTTTTTTTTAAACAAGGTATATTTTTCATTCCACTTCAACAATTTGGACTATTTTGTTAGGTCCATTACATAAAATCCATTTTAATTCCAAGTTGTAGTGCAACAAAACAGGAAAAACACCAAGGGGGGTGAATACTTTTGCAAGGCACTGTATTAATGTTGGTGCTTCTGAGAGCACTGTCCTGATGTTTCATATATACACAATACATGTGTTTGCATGTAGAGAGATTTTAAAACATGAAGCTTTATGCATTTCTGCAGGAATGGGCCAGCAGGGTGATCCGTCTTTCGCCCCCGCCGGAGGTCCCAGCCCACCCACCGCCATGATGCCAGGCCGCATGGTGCCTCCGCAGAATCCCATGATGCAACAGCACCCGCAGGGCGGCCCCATGTACCAGAGTCCCGACATGAAGGGCTGGCCTCAGGGAGGAATGACACGCAACAGGTGAAACATCTCTGACACAACAGTGTTCATCTCATTTCTAATGATCTCAGCTGATCCCTAAACTCTTGGTACCGAGAGGATCTTAGTACAAACACAAGAAACAAATTTTTTAACATTTAAATGAAAAATCCACTCTGAACCCATTACACATTAATCTTTATAATCATCACGTGATCTTCAACCGCATCCAAGAATTAGTTTTAAAAAGTGTCATGGACATGTTTCTCTGTTTTCACTTTGGTTAACAGTTTCCTACATTACCCACAATGCCGTTCGACTGTCTGCTGATTAGTGGTTCTAACCTCTACCTAAAGAGAGCGATGCAGCGGCACTTTAGTCCTTTAGTCTGTCCATCTGTACGCTCTGCTCAAACAGATCAGCTTCAACCTTCATGCTAATACCACTAACATCACACTCGTCATCTTGCAGATCGCTAACTAGCCGAGCTGATCTGTGCTGTGTCTGTGTCGTATAGCTGCTTTGCATTCTGGGACTTTGAGTCCAGCGTGTGCTCCATCGTCTCCCCTACTTCTACACTGGATTTCTCATTAATATGTCACTGGAGGTCACTGGAAGATAAAACCACTAACAGAAGTGAGAAAAGAAGCTCTTGTGTTTTAGGAGCTAACGGTTAAACATCGTTGTAACTGCGCTTGCAATAGTAACGTCCTCTTGTGACATCAGAGTGACACACAACCGCAAAACTCTCACAGGAATAAGGACAATACAGCAGCAATCATCAAATTAACACCAGCTTCATTTTAATATACATTCCAATATAAATATATTTAATGTAATATATTTTAATATACACTTACTGTCCACTTTATTATGAACACTGGTACACCTGCACATTCATACAGTTATCTCATCAGCCAATCATATGGCAGCAGCACAATGCGTGATGAGCAGAAAAGCATCTCAGCATGCACAAAACAACAAACCTTGCTTTTCTGCTCACCACAGCTGTAAAGAGTGATTATTTGAGTTACTATAGCCTTCCTGTCAGCTCAGACCAGTCTGCTCATTCTCCTCTGATCTCTCTCATCAACAAGGTGTTTCAGCCTGCAGATCCTCCACTCACAGGATGTTTTTTGTTTTTCGCACCATTCTGTGTAAACTCTAGAGACTGTTGTGTGTGAAAATCCCAGGAGATCAGCAGTTTCTGAAATACTCAAACCAGCCCATCTGGCACCAACATCCATGCCACGGTTAAAGTCACAGAGATCAGTTTTCCTTCATTCTGATGTTTGATGTGAACATTAACTGAAGCTCTTGACCTGGATCTGCATGAGTTTATGAATTGTGCTGCTGCCACCTGATTGGCTGATTAGATAACTGCATAAATGTGCAGATGTACAGGTGTTCCTAATAAAGTGGAAACATATTTAACATGTGTCAGGGTGGAGTTTAACTTTAAGGTCACTAGAATTTAATAAAACATCCTAGAAACAGTCAGACTGAATGCAGTAAGAGGAGTACAGTGTTTTTTTTTTTGCTGGAACTTAGAATAAATATCCTTCTCTGTATTTGTGTTGCATGTTTTGCGTAGTTGTAGTGATGAGCGTTTGTGTTTCTTGCGCAGTTCGTATCCACAGCAGGCGTTTGCGCAGCAGGGCTCAGCCGCGCCGTACGGCTCCATGATGATGAACGGCGCTAACGCAGGTCACATGGGTCAGATGAACATGGGCATGATGGGGAGGATGCCGATGGGCCCTGATCAGGTGAGTGATGTCACATAAAGAGACACCTTCACAACGTGTGTGTGTGTGCTTCGTGGTCCAGTGAACATTTTCGTGAATGTGTGTGAGAGTAAATAAATAAAAATAAAAGTGCAAAATTTAAAAAAGGTGTACTCCTTGGTTTTTGAGTGGGGAACTATAGTCAAGCGTAGCTCTATTTTACACTTTGTTTATTAAAAATTAATTTCCTAAATTCCTAAAATCAGGTTCAAAACATAAAATAAAAGAAACAAAAAATAGTTTTGAAAAGAAGTTTTACTCTGAGTTTCTCATTATAGAAACACAAAGGCAGGGCATATGAGTGATTTAAAATAAAGATTCAAACTTTTGCACATTATTCTCTCTTTGCATTTGCACCCCCTCAACACATAACACAAGCATTTCAGTTAACAAAAAAAAAGACATCTTCAAACATGTTTTTATTTTCTAGTGGCATATTTGTTGTATTATTTGACATTTTATGAGAAATGACTTACTTTTTTATTTATTTTTATTTTATTTTCCTTTTCTTATTTTCTTAAGATTAAATAATTTCCTGCTTTAACCAGATAATTACTATTTTATCTTAATGATTAATAACTGTTACTTTATCTTGTTTTATTTAGTTTCCTTCTCTCTAGCTGTATATTTTACTTTATTATTCTTTTTTTAAATACTTTAGCTTGTTTCTAGTTTTATTTGTTGTACTCTTGGACTGATGAGCAAATATTTATTTATTTTTTCATTTGCATTAAATATTTAAATTTAATTTTTTTTTCAGAGCTATAATTCCCTACTTTAACTAATTTGCTATTACTATTTTATCTTGATTACTTCTTTATTTTAAAGTAACTCTGTTGTTATTTTTAAAATTTAAAATATTTATTCTATTATTTTATTTCTATCACATTTTTATTTTCTAATTTTTCTGCTTTTTCCCTTTATGCTGTTTTTTTTTTTGTTGTTGCCTTTTTTCTTTGTAAAGCACTCTGAACTGCATTTTAACCTATGAAATGTGCTCTATAAATAAAATTTATTTTTATAATTTTTATTGTTTTATTTTTATATTTATTAATATATATTTATTTTTTAACCTTGTCATTCTATCTCACAGAAATATTTATGAAGAGGATGGAGGGACAGCCGTCACCATGGGGACACTGTGAAGCATATAAAACATGATACACACCTGAATGGTCAGATCTTTCGTGTAAAACTAAGTGTAACACAGTGTAAATACACACACACACACACATGTATACTGGATTTGTCTACATCCTTTGTCCTGAGAATCTTTCTCTGTTTCTCTGTGCGCTTTCTTCATTCTGTTTCTCATCAAAAGATCAAAACTGAACAAGCGAGCTGTTTAGAGGAAAGCAAAGATGACACACACACACACACACACACACACACACACACACACACACACACACTGATATTTTTGCGAATGTATATCATGCCGTGTTGACCATCTGGATGTAAGATCACCTTCTGTCCTGTTAAAGGTACGACGAGAAAAAGGAAGCTGTGATTGCACTTTAACGGAACATCAGAGCTGTTTCACGGCGTTAGGAGTGTTGCAATATTTTTTTCCCGCTCATTTTAGCCTTATCGGAGAACTGATGAATACGAAATGGACTTTCTCGTCGTTCTCCGTCGGAGCGGGATGATTATGAAACATGAAAACAGCAAGCACAGATGATCTGTTTTATGCAGATTGAAGCAATAAATCTCGTCTCGCTGGATTCTTCGATTTCTCAACGTAAAGGTACTGCAGTATTAGAAATATCGAGCTCACATTCACATTTCTTCTTTTTTTCCACATTTTTCCTCCTCTTCAGTCTGTGATTATAATTTGTAAATACAATGCACATGTATTATATCTGCTTTTGTAGGTCACACACAGGTTTTGCACAACAGGTTTTTGTCAGGCTTCGTATTTAAATTACAGCTGTTCTGCGTTAGAGGTCAGTGTGTCCGATTATTTCAATTAGCAGCAGGGTGAGGGTTTTTGCTTTTTTATTTTTATTTTATTAATAGTAATTTCTTAACTGAAAAGCCACCACTTTTTATTCTTTGAACAAGCACTTTTTTCTAGAACATATTTTATTCCTCAAACTCATACACGGTGAAACATCAGCTGATAAATCTTCTGATAAAGCAGATTGTGTATACTGTAAACACGATTCACTATAGACACATTTTTGGGTTTATTAACTGTTTCCTGTATTAAACGTTCCTGTATTTCAGATTAAATTAGAGATGTAAAAATTTTAGTAAGACATAAAAACTTCAACATCACTGTCTGTTATGTTAAATGTATTTATTTTAAGGTGGAAATTCACAGGATGATAATCATACAACCCCAATATTTAAAAAAATAAATAAATAAAACGGTTTAATTTAATGTTCACCCCTTAAAAATAGTAGCTGACCATGTTTTTAAAAACTTTGTAGCATATTTTAAGGGATGGTTTGTAATGTCATAATTTATACCAGTTTAACATAATTAATTCATGTTCTTATATTTTTATGTAAACTGTTTATTTTATGTAAATTATTTGTACTTGTATATGCCCAGCTTATTCGTTTCCCTGCTTGTTATTTTCAACTCACTTTCATCTTTCACTATATAATAAGACGAGAAACATCAAAATCCAGAGATTTAATCTCCTTCTGTTCTGTTAAATGTATTTATTTGAAATGTATTCAAAGTGGAACGATGTGAAAATTCACAATCACACACACACACACACACACCCACCCACCCACCAAATGTCGTCTAAAACTGCAGCAGAAATACAACAGTTCCATTATTTGGTTTGCTAGAATATTTAAAAAATATTCAAAACAACATATAAATACGTATAAATATAAATAATTTTCACTGGTTTTCAGAATCTTGTAGCATATTTCAAAGGGATGGTTTATAATGTCATAATTTATACCAGTTTCACATAACATTAACTAATCAATTTTTTTTATATATATTCTTATATTTCTTAAGTTTTGCAAATTGTTTGTGTAAATTATTTCTACTCATGTACGGCCAGATTATTCATTTTCCTATGTTCTTTTATTCTCCCGTTTTCTTTTTTCCTGAAGTGCTCATTAATTTACATTTAAAACTTTTCCAAAGATTTTTTTTTCTATTTTATGATGTTTCTGACATAGCTGTGCGATTTACATATCGATTTAATTAACATTATATTAATGTATTTGGTTTTTTTTTTTTATTTTGTGGCCAGTGGAAATTGACTTTTAATGCTATAAAGGTTCAATGAGGATACAAAAGACTTCATGTTCAACATTTTATTGTTGTTTTTTTAAGATCTGGTCAGATTTGGGGTTTTATTTGTTTGTAATGAGCTCTCCAGTTAATCAAAAATCAAATTCCCTTCAGAACTTGTTCCATGTTCTTTAAAAAAAAAATAAATAAATAAAAAAAATTTAAATACACGTAAAGTTAAATATCTGTGCAATCTCTGTTCAAAAAGGAAAGTGAAATAGATTTTTAAAACGTGACGAGGGGGTAATACACACTTGTTATCTGGGTCAGGATGTAAATTACTAGTGCATTTATCATGTTTCTTGATGTTAATATTGATGTAAATACAAATTTCTATTTAAACATGTTTACGGTTTTGTGTGTTTTTATTGGTTCTGGTGTATCAGTTCTGAATTCGTGGTTTCTCCTTTTGTAACAGAAGACCATCTTTTTTGAAAATCTAGATAAACCTTGATTTTATGGTGTTAGCTGAAAAGATCAACTAAAGAGTGCTGATTTAAAAGAAACAACATTTTCCTTCTGATTGTAGTCCTGAATTGGACACTTGCTTCAGATTTTCTCATTTTTGTAACACTGTTTGTACTAGCAAGAGACAGGTTTCTCATAGTTTGTTTGAAGTTATTCTTATCACCCTGACACTGATTATTTTCCTATAACCGCACGTCTCCAAGTGTTTTATTCCTCTTATACCACAGCACTTTACCAACAATTGAATTTTTTTATTAATTAAAGAATGATGTCATACTTTTTGTTTATCCCTTTATAGTTACATTTAACATTGGCAAAACAAGTTAGTTTCTGTTTTCACTTATTACAGCAGCTTTAAAGTCATTACCTCACCAGTCTCACTAGTTTTTTTTTCTCTCTTATTACTGGTATTGTGGTTCCATGTTACCGAAAAACCGCAAAGAAGCGTAAACTCCTCTGTCCTGATGATGTCAGAAAACGTAGTTACAGCTTTACCTCTGACTGTTACAAAGCACTGACACTGGAGACTCCTTCCATAAATGTTACATAAACACATTTCTCCTTACAGAAAACTTCACCATATAGATATCTCAGAGCTGCAGGTAAAGAATCCAGAATAGACAGCACTGGGGTAAAACATTTATTTATTTATTTATTTATTTATTTTAACCAAAAACCCTTTAAAAAGTTTTCATTACGTTTGCTTTTTTGGCACTAAACATACTGCACAACAGTGCATCAGCTGGTAAACCCCGCCCCTCCCCCAACACCACTCACGTTCTGGAAAGTTCTGTGGATTGGCGAGGCGCCATTTTGATTAAATAATTTGACGCGACGCCATTTTGTTGAATAATTGGCGCCATTCATCAGGAGGCTAACAAAACAACAGGTAAGATCTAAAAATTTATTTATTTATTTTAACCAAAAACCCTTTAAAAAGTTTTCATTACTTTTGCTTTTGTGGCGCTAAACATACTCCATATTGAACAACTGTGCAGCAACTGGTAAACTCCGCCCCTCCCCCGACACTTTCTGGAAAGTTCTGTGCATTGGTGCGACGCCATTTTGTTTAAATAATTGGCGCCATTCATCAGGAGGCCAACCCCACTCACCTTCTGTAAAGTTCTGTGGATTGGCAATTTGACGCGGCGCCATTTTGTTGAATAATTGGCGCCATTCATCAGGAGGCTAACGAAACAAACAGGTAAGATCTAAAAAATAACGATCTAAAAATTTATGTATTTATTTATTTTAACCGAAAACCCTTCAAAAAGTTTTCATTACTTTTGCTTTTGTGGCGCTAAACATACTCCATATTGAGCACTCACTTTCTGGAAAGTTCTGTGGATTGTGGCGACGCCATTTTGTTTAAGTAATTGGCGCCAATCATCGGTAGGCTAACAAAAAACAGGTAAGATCTAAAAATAATGAACATTTCTGTCTAAAACTAGTCATCTTTCGCGTTTTGGTTTTTTTTGTTGATATTGCTTTAGTTTAACAGAATAAAACGTGAAATATTTGCGCTATTTTAACTAGTCAGTGGTGGTTGGGGTTAAAGTGTAGCTAACTAGCTACCGTTAGCTATGTTGTAGCTATAATTGTTTAACTTTATTTACTAAGGTTAACTAGCTCTCCTGGGTTTCTACTCATTCTGTGATATATGGCAGGACCTAAATGATCTTCTTGTGTGTAAATTAATTATAAAATACCTTATAATAAATTGCATGATGGTATGCTAATATTTCTTAACCTAGCTAGCTGACTAGATCTTGCATGCGCCATTTTTAAAATTTTAATTTTAAATTATGTACTTCATTATCACATTTTCTGTATTATTATAGAATATCTAATTTTATTATAACATTAAAAGCAGTTCTTAGAATCCAACAGCATGTAACTGAGCCAAATGATATGCTAATATAACAGTACAATAACCAGGATAATTACTCTCACTGTTCATGTATTAAATATAAAGTAAGTGTATATAGTAATATATAACGTGATTTAATTATGTTTTTTCCATTAAAATATTATGAGACCACACATGCTGTAATTTACTTAAAAATATTACTAACTAGTGGCAGATCTGCTGAGTTCATCATACAAGTTCACTTCAAATGTGAGATTTAAATTAAACAGAGAACACAGTCTTAGACATTAAAGAAATATTTAAATGTAATTTCACTAAACACTTGAACAATACAGTATGAAATATTGATGAGTCAGAAGTCAGTTGTTTGGTGTGTATTTATTTTTTGCTCCTTGAGTATAATTGTTATAAGGCCATGATATACATCATAGCTAGTCAATTTTGTTAAGAAATTTCTTCAAAGTGAAGATAATCAATGTTAAATTGACTTCCTGGAGAAGCGCCTGGTCTCTAATCAGCTCTGTATGCGCTTTAATTTCAGTTTTGGGTGTATGTGCTGTCAAAAATCCTGTACTTCAGCCTGGGTGTGTTTGCATGATTGTCCAGCAGGGGGCAGTGTCACTCAAGTCCTCCTGGGAAGTTCGTATTTACGAGTTGGGAAGTCGTAATTACGACATCAGGTGCGTTCAAGTCACTTTGGTCAGCGCAAGATGGAGGTGTACCTTCTCTTAATTAACTACAAAAAAAAATACAGCAAGGTTTTTTAACTCTACTTCTAGAAAATGAAGAACAAAGAATGCGCATCAGATGTGATTTTTTTCTGTTTGTTTTTAATCAATTTATGAAGCCACTGTAAACTTTATCGTTACATATTATATTATATATGTAATTGTACAATGCAGGAAGTTAGCTTGTTTTATTGTAAATAAAAAAGCCTGATAAAGATATGACATTTCTAAATACTTGTTCAATTTTCAGCTAATTTACCCTCAGCTACAGACACCATGTTTTCTTACTGACACGCCCCCAACAAGAAACTCGGAGCTCATAGAAAATCCCGAGTTTCCCACTCGTAATTACGACTTTGTGGTGGCGTTCACGTGCGTTCAATTCGTAAATACGATCTTTCCAACGCACCATCTGTGAACAGTCAGGGTGGACCTGATGGAAAGGAATACAGCATGTAAAGACTTAAACCCTGTGGTGAGGAATGCTCTCTAATCACTTATCCTAATTAATGAACAAACACCTTGCTGATACTCATGAAGACGTTCTGAAGAAGTCGTAACACCCGCTTGATATGCACATGCTCTTCTCTACATCATCTCCGTCCTTCATTCTCTCCTTCTTTTGAAATAATGATCACACTCGTTTCGACAGAATTATTTGTTTGGTTATTTATTTATATGTTAGGAATACGTCAGCATGTATAATGCATAATCTGATTAATTTAGGCATAACAAGCAAGAGGACAAAACAATTATCTGCCATAGCAACAGAGAAACGAGAACAGGAAATGTTGACCATATAAGGACTGTAGAAAGGGGGGGAAGAGTATAGTAGCAAATCAGAGCAGTTCACTTTTCTGCCTGTTGAATTATGGTTTGTAAAAGTAGTTACTCTTTTCATTTTTAATTTGTTTTTCAGAATTATACAAGTCGTGATGCCGTGATGGCCGGCGCTCACCAGTTCAGATCCTGAAAAGGACTCGTGGAACAAAATCCTCTTCTCCAGCTACAAGATGTACATTTAAAAAAAAAAAAAAAAAAAAGTACAGGTATAAGCATGTCACAGAGTGAAAGCTTTCACATTATTAATCACATTTAAACTCATTCATAATGTGCAAGTTGAATAGACTTCTTTTAATGATTACCAGGAATGTGGAACAGCACTTTTTATTTTATTGTAATAACATTAGCTTGTATATCAGATGTTTATCACAAAGCTGACTTAAATGTACATTAGCCTGTATATCAGATGTTTATCACAGATCTCACTTAAATGTTCTTTCAGCCGTAGCCGCGGTTTCTCTCTTCCTTTGTTTGGCTCCTGCCCTCATGATTTTTGACTCGGTTCCCCTTCACACATTAAACGTTTTGCTGGTACCCTGACTGACGCAACTACCAGCAGTGCTGATAACTGTTCCACTGCTTGCACAAGTGGCTGAGACACATCACCGTTTCGAAAGTAAATGAATGAGGGAGAGAAAAAAAACAGCCTCGGTTCTTTAGAGTTTGAACTGGGATTATGTTATCTTAATTTTTTCTTAACCACATAAAAATCTTTAATGTGTTATTGTTTGCTTTGTGTGAAACATGATAGATTGTGTGTTAATGTTAAAACACAGGGATATCCCAATCCAGTTTTTTTTTTTTGCTCTCAATCACAATCCGAGTATTTTAATATTAATTATCTGTCGATAGTTTTACAGTTTTTACAGTTTTATTAGATTAAAACTGAAGTATATCCAGTGTATATGTAGTAAGGCTAAGCAGTAACATTGGGCAAATGTCAAATAGTAAAATCTGCTTGCAAATGATTACAGTGTTTTAATATATTAATGTATGAAACGTCACACATTTTAACGGTTTATAGTTAGATTTAATGTTGTGGAACGTTCAAGAGACTAGTTAGTTCCTGTTCTCACTTATGTTATAGCTGTGATAAACAGTCATTCCTTCACCAGCCTTGCTCTTTTTTCCCCCCTTTCTCTCTCACAATTAATTCTCTCGCTCTCTCGCTCTCTCAATCTTGCTCAAAAAAATGCAGCTTGTCATTTTAGTGAGAAACTGAAAAGTATAAATAACTCTGTCTTGAAGACTTTACTGTGATAAACTTCACAAGCCACTGTGGCTGTTACAAAGCGCTGACACTGGAGACTTCTTCCATAAATGTTAAATAAATGTCTCCTAACAAAAAAACATCATCACATCAACGATTATAACCTACTTTGTTAAACAAGTTTTCAAGTCCATTTGATCGTTAGTGTTAGATTATCTGGAGCATCTACTGCACAAGTCCCAGTGTATGAGCTGTTACTATAGAAACAATATCGCATCGAACGAGCGCATTACCATAAACCTGGATTTCACGTTACAGCTGGAACTACTGTCCTAGCCATGCTGTTATACTAAAATAATGCACACCTTCTGACCAGTCAGATTCGAGCATTCAACCACGCTGTGGTATAAAACCACAACAACACAACAGTAGTCCACAAACTCTCTATATAATGCCCTAGGAGAGTTTTGGTTGCTAAACGGCATCCAGTGGTCACCCGTCAGGTTAAAGCAGTTGTACTTCTGTGATAATTCTCAGAGACAAAGATTGCTCACCATGACACCCTGGTCCTTTAAACCATCTGGGAGTGTTTTAAAATGAAAAGAACCGTGTAAAATATCGCCTTTCTTCTCCATCGCATGAAAATTACACAGTAAATGTTGTGTATATGAGAAATAAATGTGTGTATATGAGTGTGTTTGTTAAATACAGAAGGATTTTCAGAAACCTGATCTATATAGCATCAGTAACTATGCATGGACGAGACTGAGGTTTGGTGACACACATTATTTTTTTTTGCCTAAAAATGCAACCAAATAGATGTGAATATAAATAACAAGCATCAAGTGAGAAGGGAAATGAGAACAGGAAACGGGGACCATATAAGAAAACTAGCAGGAAAGAATAGGAGTTTGGTGGGTGGCTTATTTTTAATTTAAAGTGTGGAAGTTAAAATAAGTTTCTATGCATTTCTGGCTGGATCATATGTACAGGTATGAGCATGTCACCAGGTGAAAGCATTTAGTCAGAGGTGTCTGTGCTATCTTGCATGTGTCTTCAGTCATTGTGAGCTGAACACGACTTTCAGTCTTTTAAACGTAAAAAAAGTGTATATGAATGTAAAAAAAACATATATTGAAAGGAAACACAAGACCAGACAGGAGTTAACCAACGACACGTTTTTATTTTGTTCATATCAATACCATGTTCTTTAAAATATAGGCTTCACTCACAACATGTAATTATCATTACCAATCATATACTTTTGAAAATAAAACTTCAACAACAGCTATATAGTTAAAAAGCCGTCTTATTTTTTTCCCCCGATTACAGTATTTAAATGTGGACGCTTTGTTTATACACAGTGTCCTCTTTTAGAATTATATTTTATTAAATTATCCAGTAAAGAACCTAAATGGAGGGCGGCATCAGAAAACTGACTGTGAAGTTAACAGTCGAGAAGGAATAAAAACAGGAACCTACATTTCATACCGTTCGGCTCACGTTTTCCAGCAAAGTTATTTCTTTAATAGCGCTTGAGCATTTCACAGTGCTTAATCTTCAAGTTGAAATATTATGACGCATCTAAAACACTTACACGATAAAGAAAAGGTAGTTATATTGTGTTCGTTCTCACCTACTCGACTTTTTAATGCTAGAATATAAGACATCCGAAGCATTTTGGTGTTCAGTGCTGGTGTTTTAAATTTGTGCTCTGAGGTTCAACCAAAGCAGTGGAGAGACTGCAGTCAGTGCAGAGAGAAGAAGAAAAAAGTCTTCCAGGTCATTTGGTACATCTGATAGTAGAAGGAAGAGTCGCTCTGTTCAGATGCTGGGGGATTTTCCCACCACTCAGCAGAACTGATGAAGAGATCCAAACTCGAGTCTGGTCGAGTCAGAGGAAGCTGTTCTCACTGGATACGTAGGAGAAGCCGCTGAAGGCGTTGGAGCTGCTGGTGGCCAGGCTGGCGCTCAGCTCCGGAGTTCGGCCCACAGAGTTGGGCACCATCTCTCTGGTGAATTCTGGATCGATGTTCTGGAGGTCAGCCGGGCCTCTCTGGGGAAATGAGGAAACACGGACAACGGTCAGCGCGAACAGAACGACTGCTTTTACTGTTGCAGCAATAACGATGATTCTGCATCTCGGCTGTTGTGCTGAAAATAGCTAAAACATTCAATCACTCCTTTCCTTCTGTTGGAAATTTGCAAAATCAAAAAATAGTAAAAGATCATGCAAATTATTAGAAAAAATATTGCGTCTAAAATACCATAACTAATGCAGTTACAGACCACCAGCAGTACTAATGAAGAAGTAAACACTACAGGGTTTTTTATCTTTATTAAAAAAAATACTAGCAATGTCTGAAATCATCTTCTCAAATCAGCATGCATAAAGCATTACCTACCACATTAGGGTTGTATGGTGGAGTGAGCCGCTTGTGGTAAAGATCATCCCAATTAATATGGTTGAAGAAAATGTGATTTTTAATCTCCAGCTGAAAAACAAAACAGTATAAATGTCAGTTTAATCGTTACGTCATTGTGACAACCTTACAGCACTGCAAAAAAAAAATGAATAATAATCTGCTAGTCCAAATTAAGTCAGCCGACCAAGACATGTTCGCTTCTTCACTGTTTTCACTGAATGACTACGTTTGTCATAAAATGGAAAACTACATTTTTAACAAGTACATTTAGCGTTAGCTCTCTGTGTGTTCAAATTAAAAGGTTAATCTTACTTGTGATCTTACTTGTGATGTTTCTCGAGATATGAATGTGATCTCAAAAAATTTATAAACACTTTTTAAATGGTTGGGCCTCATGTAAAAGATCAGATACGTATCTGACATGTAAAACAAATTTGTTTTTTACTTTTGTTGGAAACTGAAAGTCAAGTTCCAATAGTGGAGCTTCAGAGGTTTCAAAAAAGCGCAGTGATGTCAAGCGCCTTTTTTTTTTTTTTTTAACTTCTGACAAATCAGATCAGAAGTTGTGTGTGCTTAATCAAACATATTTTTATATATTGTAACAAAACTTAAATATTTTTTTGCGCTGTACTTAATGCGACACAAGCAGCTCAAGTTCTTTTGATTTTCTGCCTCCAAAGCTACAGCGAGGACAGACAACCTCATCACCAGAGTTACACAAATCCTTATTTCATCTGCTTTACTGATAATAAGTCTAACCTAGAGAGCAAGCGAGGCTAGTCAGTTAGCCGATACTAGCAAGAGTGTTATTGTTACAGTGTGCAAGTTGCCAAACGTGTGAAAGCAGCCTTAAGCGTTGTTGTTTTAAAAAAATAATAATAATAAAAAAAAACTAAATTTCTGCCAAGCCAGCATTTGCCATATTTGATTAATGACATCAGACTTGGAGCCATTTTGTGTTAGTGTTCACTCACAAAGTCAGCGATGGCCCCTAACCGGCAGTGCTGGTCTTTCTGAAGAAGTCCATGCAGCAGGTGACACACCGCGTCCGATTTCCCAGGAGGTATCTGCAGGGGCTTGTGCAAGATGGCATCGTACATCTCTGCTACATCACGGCGGTAGAATGGGGGCTGGATGTGACGCAGATTATTATAGTCACAAGTCGTATCGAAATCTGTGTTCTGTATACTTAAGATTATAGATTTTCAAGCAGTAGGACTTACGAGGCTAAAGAGCATCTCGTACAGCACGGCACCAAGGCACCACCAGTCCACCGTGCGGTCGTAAGGCTCCTTCCGAAGCACCTCTGGAGCGAGATACTGAAATGAGAAAGAGCAAATTTTATGGTGATGACGGAGGCGAAGGAAAATGCTGAATCTCTGGAAGAAAAAAAAAAAGATTTTTTTCCCACATGCTGCTCACCTCTGGTGTTCCACAAAATGTGGTCGTGGTGGCTTCTGGTTCCAGTCCTTCTTTACACAGGCCAAAATCAGTCAGCACCACATGGCCCTAAAAAAAAAAAAAAAAGAGAGAGACCCTTATTACACTTAGTCATTAATATCCATAAACATCAGGTGCAAGTGCATTAAAGACGCATGTACGTGTGTCTAAATTTGACAACCAAAGCTCGTCCTAATACATTGTCACTATACATTGTGAAATACGGTAAAGAAAAAGGGTAGCTAATGTAATATCGTATAAAGAGTTACTTTGTTAGTTAAGTGCATTAATACAGACCAAAGGAAGTGAATGAGTTTTTGATCAGGTAGAACGTCGCCTTTGCATCCAGGCCTCACTTTTGCATGTGAAATTTATTAAGGTGACGTGTGGTACTAGCAGGAAATGTTTGAACAGGTACATGATGGCTTTGTCTGGGAATTTTGTTTCTCTTTTACATCAGCGTTTCCACATAACTGCATGTGTTTGAGTTGGAAAAAGATCGTCTGTCATCTGTACACCCTAATGAATCTGATTGGTTAAAAACAGCCAGATTGCACTGCAAGTTTAAACATGGCTACATACCAAATGAAAAAATTTTTTTTTTTTTGTTAAAGTCAATAAGGAGTGTGTATATTTACTTTCTCTGTTTGTTCAGTTTCAGTCTGGCTAAAACAGAGGTGTAGTATTTGACTACACTTGTAAATGTGTGTGGGTAAAATCTGATCGGGAGGCAGTACAGATACAGGAAATGTCCAGGTGTAAACAGACTTTAAAAAGATCTTTCCCACTAATCTGTAACACATTTGAGTGAAAGATAAACAATTTCCTCACCTGTGCATCTAACAGGATGTTTTCTGGCTTCAAATCCCTGAAAATCAGCAAAGACGGTCAGCTGAGCAATGAACGAGATCATATCGTTTAAAAAAAAACTAAACAGGAAATGTCCCAGGCACTGACCTGTAAACGATGTTGAGGGAATGCAGGTAGCCGATGGCGCTCGCCACCTCTGCGATGTAGAAACGTGCACGCGGTTCTGAGAAACATCGCTCTCTCTGAAGGTGGAAGAATAACTGGAAAAAAGGCAACATGCATATCACAATCACTGACTACTTTATTAGTTAGCGGATTTGTCTACCTAATAAACCGTATTATCTGTATTTGAACTTTGTTTCCAAAACGCGTTCTATGATAAGATCACATGTTCCATGATAATTCAGCGTTCAGACTCTACCTCTCCTCCGTTAACGTAGTCGAGGACGAAATAAAGCTTCTCTGAGGTCTGAAATGAGTAATGAAGGCCGACGAGGAAGGGGTGCTTCAGGCTCTTCAGCAGAACGTTTCTCTCAGCCATTATATTCTTTTGCTGGAAGACAAAAAGATCACAGCTTTAGATCACAACTTAAACACCCGTCTTTTTGTGTCCTGAGTTTGCACAAGTCAGCGCTGTATAACTCCTCTTATCGTGCTTTGTCATTAAATAAGGAATAACACACTGTGTGTGGTGCTGTCGTAGTAAAATAATGAGTGACTGATTATTTATTACCTATAACGGCATGTCTGGAAGTGTTTTATTCCTCCTATCCTGTAGCAATTTACCAACAATTACTGTTATTTATTTATTAAAGAATGACATGTCATTCTTTTTATCTGTTTATCTCACTTAACTCTATAGCAGCTATAAACATTCGTTCCCTCACCAGCCTCTCTTTTTTTTTTTTTTTTCGCTTTCTTCAGGTTAGTAAGAGGGGAAAAAAATGCAGCTTGTCATGTTACTAACATCCTGAAGATGTCAGGAAACTTGCAACTTTACCTCTGACACTGGAGACTCCTTACATAAATGTTAAACACATTTCTCCTTACGGAAAACTTGATATCAACGATTTTGTAAATCCGTTTATATGCCGCGTCTGCCGTACGAGTCCCTGTGAACGAGCTGTTACTATAGAAACGATAACGTATTACAACGAGCGCATTAATATAAACCTGCGCTACTGTCAGAGCTGCTGTTAGAGAAAATTAATCAACTCCTTCGCAGTCCAGTATTCAACAGTGCTGTGGTATAACCACATTTATTTTATTTTCCTTGTGACTAAATAGGAGTACACTTTTTAGCTCTTAGTTTCTTTGTTGTCTTAAATCCATTTTATGAATGTACTTGACATGTGGCAATGAAAAGGCCAAGGCGTGAAGGCTATAAATGATGGTACAAAGGACAGATTATGATTAGATTAGACTAAAAATAAGCCAATTTTGTTTTCATTTTGTTCTCAAGTGAAACAGCGATCCCCGTCAAGCCAAACAGCAGCAAATAACCAACAACAAAATCAACACAAACCTCTTTTTTCTTTAATATGACTTTTTTCTGCAGAACCTTCACGGCATAAAATTTCCCATCTGCTTTGAGTTTAGCCAGAAGCACCTGCGATTAAAAAAACATAATTCTGATATCGTTGCTTAAACTGTTTGCCTTCACATGGACGAAATGTGTAATATTTTAAATCTTCCCCAGTAAATCCCAAAGATAAGAGAATAAACAAGGTCCAGCTGAGTTGCTGTTAAAAAGTTAATCATTTCTCACGGGGTGTGTGGAATTCTTACTTTGCCAAACGTTCCCTTTCCGATCACGGCGAGAAAGTCAAAGTCAGTGGGTTTGGCACTGAAAACAAGCAAAGCACAGAGTCAACACGGTTTCAAAACATGACGCGTTTTTGTAAAATCATTAGAAGCGTAAATGTTTCCTCACTGCGGGACAAATAAAGGAATATCTTACTCTTACTTACTCTTTACCAGTGTGTTAATCTAATGTCATCAGTGTCGAATTAATGTGTATATATATAATCGTAAAGAAATCAACATATTAAACCAAATTACATAAACCCACATTCAGACTTGGGGTTGCTTAACAAGTTTAGTTAAAACAGACCAATGAGGTGGAGTGACGTAGCTCGAGAAATTCAGTTTATAAATCAACACCTACAAAGTTTAATCACTGTAGTATTAAAATTTTACAGTATTAAAACTGTAGTATTGTTTAACTCCTAACAGAACTGGTTAATGAGTCAAAAATATAATCTTAAAATACTTAAGGACATCATGATATAAAGTTTTGCTAAGAAGCTTTCAGAAAAGATTTGAGTTCAGTGATGGTTTAATGTCTACAAAATAAATTAACACTAAAAAGAAGAAAAAAATTCCATAAAAAGGTACTTTAACATTGAACCAGCTGCTTTCAATAAGTTTATAATATTTAATTTCAAAACAATATCTACGAAATCTCGGAAGAGTGCATCGTGACTAATTTATCGCAGTACTGATATTACAGTGTCGTATCGTCCAGCCCTAACTCTACACCGAACCCTTCAAACTGCCTGTTTATTATTCAGTTATTCTTAAAACAGAGAAGTGAAATCTAAAGGGAAATCTGAGAATGTAGTGTTAATTTCAAACTGTGTAAGGTTGAAACCTTGTGTGTGAATTAGTACTTTCACTTAACGCTAGAGACTGTGCTGTGTTTCCATTTAACAGTCATATAAAGTTATAAAAGCATGCAAGGTGCTTTCTGTGCAAGCTGTAATTCACTTTTAAAATTAAAACTCACTGAGGATTTGCCGATGCTCCTAGATTCACGTCGCTCTGTGACGCTGTCGGTGACTGAGAGACAAACACAATTAGAGGAAATAACGATTCTTAATAAATCGCAAAAAAAACATTCGGATCTTTAAACGCCTCAGAGACTCACCTGCATGTAGTGTGCCATCTCTCTGTCCCATTCCGGTGTGACCCGCTCACAGAGAACACTCTACATCTGACCTGCGTGTGTGTGTGAAAGGCAAATCATCAAAGTCTGATGACTCGACCACTATGTGGAGTGTTTTCTGCTCGGCGTATAGAGGCAGCAGTGAAAAACTGGATCTGCAGGTTTGTGGCTGAAAAACAAACCCGTGAAGGACACTGTCACACGGCTGCACCTATCAGGTGTACACACTAAACACGGCTCATTCCTGCGACAGGTAGCTTTCAGTTCACTGCTGTGTAGCTCCAAACACACGCAAGAAATGGGACTGAAATGCAGCGATTTCACAGCTGTTGTGTTTAACTGAAAAACTGCGTGTGTGTGTGTGTGGTATGCGTTTACACCAAGTTACCAGTTTATTAGCTCTACTAAGTAAGAAATAAAACACTCCAGTTGACTTACTAACACTCTGAACAGCAAAGTGTTTCAGTAACTACAGTGTTACTTGTAATTTTTTATTTATTGAAGTACAACATGTACTTTTTAATCTGTTTTTGTTTACATGTAAGTGAGGAACATCTGTGAAACAGGTTAGTTCCTATTCTCGCTTACGTTACAGCAGCTATAAACTGTCACTTCCTCATCAGCCTCGCTTTTCTCTATTAAAAATAAAAAACAGTTCGTCATATTACCAAAATAAACCCCGCAAAAGCGCAAACTCCTCTGTCCTGAAAATGTCCGAACACTTAGTTACAGCTTCACCTCTGACTGTTACAAAGCGCTGACACTGGAGACTCCTTCCATAAATGTTAAATAAACACATTTCTCCTTACAGAAAACTTCACCATGTCAACGATTTTTTTTAATCCTTTTCATGTTACTATAGAAACAATAACGTATTACAACGTACGCATTAATATAATCCTGTGATTTGCAGCTACACTATTTACTGTCAGAGCTGCTCATGTGTAAACATTAACACACTTCAGACAGTGTTATTCCACTTACACCACAACAATTACATTTTTTTAATTTATTAGTAAACACCATATTGTGTTATTTAACTGTATAGTTACTTTTAATGTTGCTGAACATCCAGGAGTCAAGTTACTTCCTGTTATCCCTTTACATTATAAACAGTCGTTCCCTCACCAGCCACTGCTGTTTTTTCTCCCCTAATGTTAATGAGACAAAGAAAAGAAAACGCAGCTTGTCATGAGACAAAAGCACTGACACTGGAGACTCCTTCCGTAAATGTTAAACAAACATCTGCTAAGAAAGTGGCGAAAACTCTGTCATATTAAATCAGCCATTTTTCTTTGTTAAATAAGTTTTTTTTTTCCATCCGTTAATATTATTAGCTGTAGTTATAATATTATATGGGTTATATGGAGCGTCTCCCGTACAAGACCCTGTGGATGAACTGTTGTTATAGAAATTATAATGTATTAGAATGAGCGTATTAATGCGTATAAACGTGTTGTTTGTTACAGACAGGATTACTGTCAGAGCTGAGCGGTTACACTTTTACTCACAGAGATGATCTATAAGTGACCTGTAGTTACTGCTCAAGATAATGCCTGCAAAGTCTCACGCAAAAAAAAAAAAAAAGAGTCTGGAAATTAAAAGCATTTACTCCCATATCGAAAAATATACAAATGTAATCTTAGTCAAAGTAACTCTAAAGACACTACAGTCCTAAATCTGTCATTTTCAACCCGCATTACATTTCCCATGTTTACCTTTTTTATGATCATTTTATGAAGCATGCGAAGTTGGAGGTAAAAATAACTCGTTCAAGAATCTGTTTTATGAGGGAAGGGCAGGAATCCTGTGTAGGTAAACAAGATATGCTGAAATGTTCTTTACCCGGCACTCTTTTTCTTTTTTTTTTTATAGTAATTTATTTATATAGCACATAAAATAATGCAGCACATATTCATCATGAGGAAATTAAAAAGACATGAGTGATAAGAAGAATATGAAGAAGTAGGGAAGTATCATGATGAACATGAGGAAATCATGAAACAAAATCTTGCGCTGTTTACATGTAGCTGGTTAATTTAGCATTTTATAAGGCTGTGCTGGAAAGTGAATGTCGTTTAACTCACCTGGGCGTCGTGTCTCGAACCTTTTTCCCCCCAGAAACCCGTTTTTACAGCGTTGATCTGCTTTGCATCATTTAAAAGTGTTGCTTTAAATGCTGGCAGTAAATATCAAGGACTTGAGTGAATGATCAACTTAAGCTGGGGCTAAGGAGCTCTGTGTGTGTGGGTGTAATCTGTTAGGCAGCTGTGTGTGTGTGTGTGTGTGTGTGTGTGTGTGCGTGTGCGTGTGCGCGTGTGTGCATGTGTGAGATAGCAGTTACAATAGGAAAATAACTTTATCACATTGTGCAGGACTTGTTTGTATGCGATATATTACAATCACAAACATATTTCAGCCTTGTCTCAAATTTAAACTGTTTATTCATGTGGATGAGCTGAATGACTTTTTTTTAACTTAAGATCTGTACATTATTATTATTATTATTATTATTATCATTATTATTATTAATCACTTCAATTTCCCATCAGAGAGAGAATAATTCACCAAAAAAAAGGACAGACATTGCGTTAGATGTAAACAGTACCAATCCCTGTTAGTTAATTAACTATATTTATTATTACAAACACCAGTTGGTTATTTGTTTATTATTTTAATAAGCAACGTAATAAAATATCTCCAGAAATGGACTGAAGGGTAAATGCTGATGATTGAGTTGGCTCAGAATGTGCATTTACTCCACCTAGTGGCCAATCATATAAAGTGCATAATTATTAATGGGGTAGCACCTATTTATTTGTTTATTTATTTATTTATTGAATGTAAAATAGCTTGGTTCAGACACTGCTGAAAAGTGCGACTGTCTACTAATACTGTCTTTAAAAGACTCCTTCATGGAACATCAAGGATGCTCATCGTTCTTTCTGCTCCTTTAGTCATATTCGTACTGTTTGTTCGTTCTTGCCCAAGATGTACGCTGTTATAACGCTGTCAGGAAGCGTTGATGTTTTCCTCCATTTCTGTATCAGCGCTGCCTCGGCCACGCCCCCTCATCAGCCTGGAGTTGACCCCTAGGCCCATCTTGGTCCACAGTCATGGTCCACTATCTTTTTATGCGTTGTTACAACTCTGTGAAGGGGGAAGACCTCTGACACACATTGACGTGGTGCAGCCCTTCCACTTTAAATCTGTGAGCAAGCCTAGTTATGTTGCGTTCACGACAACGTGGAACCTCCTCCTTTAAACATTGGAGTGTTCACACAAACGCAACCGTCTGAAGACAGAGATGAAAGTGCGTTAAGGGGCTGTGTCTTCTCCTCATCTACAAATACTGGAATTAAAGAGTTGTTGGGTTAGTGCTTAATTTATTTTTAAAGTGGATGTGATGATTCACTGGTAATAGCGCTGAAAATTACACGACAGAGCAGTTTGATCAAAAAATCTTGTCAGAAGCGAGTTAACATTTCAGTTATTAAAGTAACGCATTATTTAGCCATTTCAGATACAAACAGAAACCCAAAAGACTGCTGTTACTTCTGGTGTTTAGTTTTCACTATGAGCACGACGTCAAGGAATCACAACTCTGAGAAGTCGCAGCTCTTGAAAAACTCAGTTTTTACGGAAGCATCCCAGTTCCCACTTGGTCATGAACGCAGCATTAGACTAGATATCAGTATTGATCTCCTTTTATCTGTTTTGACCTTGATTCTGGACTTGCTTGTGATTTGACCCTCATCATGTAAATGCTCTATACCCGGAACACACTATGGATGGGACACTATGGGCAGTTTGGACTCGCCAGTTCATCTAACCGGCATGTTTTTTGGGTGGTGAAAGGAAACTAGAGAACCTGGAGGAAAACCACATGGACACTGGGAGAACATCTGAAACTCTACACAGGTAGTAACCCGAGCTCAGGATCGAAGCGTTGAGATAACAACACTTCCTACTGCACCACCGAACCAGCCTTATATTTCAAACTATCTTATTGCTTTGGATCACAGTTGCACATTTTTTATCATTTGTGGGGTTTTTTTCGGATTTGGAAATGACGTTGCTCATCATCAGTTCTCAATGATTTCTGGGCACGTCCTGCTCCTACCTGTGTCAACTCACTCCATCGTCCCTCTAAGGGATCTACAAGAGTAACGGAACAGCTGTGAAGGGCCACGTTACTGTAGGGTTTAGGGTTTAACCTCGTCAGCTAACTATTCTTAAACTTCAGGCTGAGAAAATGTACCACACCACCTTTTATATTTTGTATCAAACTATTCCTTCCTATTTTTTTTCCTGTAAAAGGGAAATCAGCTTAAATTCTCAATATGTAAAGCGTTTTGAGTATTTAAAGTTTCACCCTATTATAGTTTGTTTAAAAAGGCATGTAATACCTTAATTTTTAAAAAATATAGCTAGCAACTTTGCATTTCTAATAAAAAAAAAAAAAGCCCATATAGGACTAATAGTGTTATTTTTTTTGTAAACATATCGACAGAACAATGACCCAAACGCCATCATGTGCTGCTGTTGTGTCATTTTTTTTTTCCCTGGGCAATGGAATCATTAATCTGGATTTTTGTTAAAAGTAATTTGTGATCTGGGAAAAATCGTAACTCAGACGTGAAGTTAACGAGTTGACTGTAGCAGAAAGAAGAATGAGGAACCATGATGGTCCATTTTAACACTTCATATCGTTCAGCTTTTTTGGAAAAATACAGCAGCATCCGATTGGGCTCAGTTACGCTTAACTTTTTCTTTTCTGATGTTTGTGTCTTTTTTTTTTTTTTTTTCTTCCCTTTCTCTCTCTCTCTCTCTCTCTCTCTCTCTCTCTGGTGGGGACAGCAGTAAACACCAAACACATGATGGGTGGTGGATTGTGGATGGATGAGAACATGGCACAGCACTGAGGAGTCAAAGTCGACTACAGTCCTTCATCAGTGCTCTTGAACATCAGAATGGCGTTGTAGATCTTCAGGGCTGGTCCCAACTTGATGCTCATGATCTTCACTATATCCGTTTGAGTCAGCAGGAGAAAAGCCTCTCCGTCTATCATCTATGGAGGAAGGTATTTTCTTTTCAATTAATTCTCAACAGAGGTGAAGAGACTAATATCACACGGTACTCACTTCATCTTTGAAAAGCCGCGCCTGCTCCTCACAGCCGATAAGATTCTGCACAAAGCCGAATACCTGCAAAAAGAATAAGAACAGCAGAATAAACTGAGTAATATTCCTCTCTAAGAGCTGCCTGATGTTCAAGATATCATGGATCTGGTAACACAATGTCTCTAAAATTATTTCTAACTGCGTAACAGACGCCTACCTCATCTACGCTCCACGTAGCTACTTGACTGGCGTGAATTCCTGCAACACCAGGCAGGAGCTTGCAGTGTTGCTCCCAGCAGAGAGAGAGCGTCCGATCTGAGCTCGCAGTCAGCGCCGACATGAACAGGGAGGGATACATGCTCTCCGAAGTCATGTCTGAAACTCAC
>CM040469.1:940938-971597 GCA_022758105.1 Pangasianodon gigas | reverse complement strand
GGAGACTTTGACTGTCGACTCGCTTCTTATTTCTGCAGCGAAACCCAGCAGCCTTCATTATGTTTTTATCTGAAAAGTGTCTCTTATGGAATCTGCTGCTTTCTTTACTGACATACAAACATTTTTCTGTAACATTTCATTTTGTGCTGGAAAACTAATGTTTGGAATCTAAAATGTTTTTGTACTGAATCAATAATGGGGGGGGTGCCAAGACTTTTTCACAGTACTGTACAAAATGATGAATTTGTTAATTTGCTCACTGACTGTCATCTTATTTATTAGCGTTTTTCCTGACACTTCATTCTCCTCGTCATCTCTTTGGGTCATCGTCTTTATCGGGGACAAAATGTTTAGCTTTATTTTCATCAGTGTTTCTGGTGAATCTGGTTATTAAACAAGAAACTCACTTTGATAGGCTCGTGGTTGATTCTTTCGATATTTCGGAGGGCGTCCAATCCTGAAAAAAATAGAAAACATTAATGCATTAGGTAATTTATTATACTCAGTTAATAAACCAATCAGCATCGCACTGTGTTTCTGAATGACTGACAAAAAAAAAAAGTAGTAAAGTTTGTTTACATTTATTCCTCCTCATCGTATCAAGACTGTGTTCATATCAACAAAGCAACTTCGATTATAATCTATTCTTACTCCCTAATTAGGAAGATTTTCCGGTTAAGTATTTAATCACCTGCCATGGTAGCGAGACTTTTTAGCCCGCTGGCCGAAGACGAGGAGGTTGCGTTTGGATCCCTCTGTATCCGATAGGTCCATTTTGACCCGCCCCTGATTCCTCTCAGCCAACGGGCAGCCAGATATACAGTGATGCGCTGTAAAACGTCCGGTCACATGACCTGAGCCGTCACACCCAGGAGTAGGGCACTTCCTGTTTCACAGATTGACAGATCAAGCAAGAATTACACACGTGCAAGTCGTAAATTACAACAAATGCTGTGGCAATAAAAAATTAGACAAAAGAAATTCATAATCTATGAATATGCAAATTTCAAAGGCCCAGATTCAACTTGTGCCCCCTTCTTTAGTAAACTGGTGTTGCATGGCCTGTATTTGCATACTGAAACATGATTGGCTCTTGTATTTTATGATGCAATAACATTCCTATCAGTCATTGGCTAACCCAGATTCTGAAATGAATACCACAAAACTGCTGCAGGGACAAACATTTTTCACTTTGACTTGTACTTGCTTATAAAACATAATTGCTTGATAAAGTTATGGGTAACTTTTAATACGAATATAAACCCATCAAACACGGGAAACTTTTTGCTGTGTCCGAGAACAGCCAGATATTTACTTTATTGTTCTGGACAACATTTAGCTTCACGATTCACGAGTCAGGACTCCTAAGAAGCTTAGAGTTCATTTTCTTTAAACGTTTAGGTAGCGTTCCTGGCTGGATTGTGCAGGGAAAGCAGACTGACCTGTTGTGGAAGCTGTATTTGGAGTTGCTGCGGGAATTTGGACCGCTTTTACACGGCGTTGAGGTGAAACTGGGCGGAGCTGCAGCTGCGGTTTCCCTCGGACCTAAAAGAAGACGCGTGAAGTTAAACTCCACGTTCAGCATGCATGTACAAAACCGTACAACAGCTAAATATCCACCACTAACTGTCACAGGCGATCACAGTGCTGGCGTGTGTGTGTGTGTGTGTTTCTCACCAGGCAGCGGGACGCTGGGCGGGGTCGAGGGAGGAGGTTTTAGAGGATGACCCGTGCTCTCACACCATCCTACAGGGTGAATATCAGGATGATCCGAGTCCATCCACTCGTCATACACATGACTCCAACCGTCAAAATGGATCTGATGGTTAAAAACACAGTTTTCCAACCACATCCTGTAAGTCATAAATAATAAGAGATATAAATAAAGAAATAAAACGATGATCCAAAGCGGAAAGTTGAAAACATGACTGAAAAGACACTTTCCTGCTCAGTGTCACTCCTACATGTAAAATCATACCTCAAATTATTTATCATCTGCTTTTTGTTGTGACTCGAATATAATTTTTTCCCCACCTTCCGTAGATCTCGTAGTACAGCTGCTATAAAGATTATAAACAAGATACTGCTGTAATACTACAAAAAGACACGTGTAGCAGTATTTCTGTATCATAATGCTGAAATTACCGTAATCATTTGCATTATGTTTATTTCTGTCGTGTCCACGTGGAGAAGATCTGCTGCCTGATTTACAAAAATATAAACGCATCTAACGGGATTCATTTTCTTCGATCCGGCCTGTACGATGAAACATTAACCTTAAACGTTTAACAGTTTTCTGAGTAACCCAGACTCCTGCTTTAATTAAAACGCTCACTTTAATCCTGTGCGTGTCCACTTCCTGTACGCTGGCCACACGGATCAGCGCCGGACTCCTCTTATCCACCACCTCCAGCTTCATGTTCATCTGGAAGCCGTGAGGAGGACGCTACATCCGGGTAAAGAGAGAGAGAAAGAGAGAGAATAAGCTTACCTTTCACACAACACCCTTAAAAAGACAAAAATCACTTTCACTGGCTTTCTTTTGTTTTAATTTCTGTAAAAAATGAAGTGTACACAAGACCCATTACATGTCTGACATTTAATTTTTTTTTTTTTTTGCGCTGGAGCTGCGAAGTTAATGTAACTAAGAATTAATGGAAGCTTATGGCCACCAGTTTATCACCGTTCAACCTAAATATTCACAAACTCACCCTAAAAGATGTTTAAATACAGATAAAGCTGTTCTGAGTCACGTCTAATATATAAGACCCCTTCAGACTTTAGGCCACGCCCCCAAACTGAGTTTTTTTTTTTTTTTTTTTTTTTTTTGTAATATCCTTTTGTTCATGTTTATAGATAACATAGTCAGAAACCACGTCAGTGAATCTGTTTGAGACACTGAACACCTCCATAACGCCGACAGGAGAAACGCTAAACCAGTAGCTGTAAGCGTTCATTGATTATTAGCTACTTTAACTTCATAGCTAAAGAAGCAATCTTTAGCTGAGACATGTTTGGTTTCTAATCAGTATCATTTGGGGTAAAGAAAAGGAACGATGAAACAGGATTAAAAGTCATATTTTGGTCAGAGTGTAATGCCAATCATGTTTATATTTTGGGAAACGAGTATTATGGGATGTTTTTGTTTGCACACCACTGTAAAAGCATCTGCAGGCACCGCTGTGGATCCGGTCTCGTCCAGGTAACGCTCCCAGGAGAACCGACCCGGCTCGGGATAATCTGGAAAGTCAAAGTTTGCAAAAGTAAATCTCATTTCAAGTCAATTTGACCATGTTTTCTGGATTGCGAGTCACTTTTCCTTGTTGTTCCTGCAAATTTCATTACCCTAATTTTAATGCACGTTTATTAGCATATTATGGTAGTCGTGCTACTCCACTAGTTACAGGACCGTTATGGGAGGACACGCTAGTGTTAGCTTATAAAAAAAATAATAATAATAAAGTATTAAAAAATCTGTAATGAGGCTGAAAGTAGTTAGCTTTATAAAGCTGCTTATAAAACCTCAATTCACTTTAGCATTTCACATCTCATTAAACTATTCTAATGACTTCCTTTTCATTATATATACACGCCAAGGATGTAACTAGAGACGAGAAACGTACCATGACAGAGAGCTAACCGGCGGTAACAATAACGGGACAAACACTAAACTGAAATTTCATTTTCGCTGCAGTACAAACGCTAACAATATAAAGATTTCTCTAAGCAGACAGAATTTATATTATATAGAGCTAGTGGTTAAAAAGTAATGGTGTTTATATCCACACTACAGGATGTTAAAGCAGTGACTCACCTTGTGGAGGTGTGAGGGCGAGGCCTCTCTCTTTACACCAGCCAATGGGGTGAATGTACGGACTTCGGGCATCGCACCTTTCAAAAGAAAGCGCAGAACACTGTTAGAGTATTAATGACTGGAGTAACAGTGAAAACAGTGCAGAACACAGAGTTAGTAACGCACCAGTAATCGTACGTATCATCCCAGTTGTCAAAGTGCACTAGAAATCGTTTGCCCACGATGTCCGTCACCGTGGCGACGCAGATGAGAGACGGGTTCATGCGGTCCACAGCTTCCAGCTTTAAGCCGACCTGGAAGCCGTGTTCCTCATCGGTCTCAATCTGTGTGAGAAACAAAGTACATTTTGTATGAGCAGATTTTATTTTATTAAATTTTTTTTTTTTTACCCACAGTTCTGTGCTTCAGAGTGTAAGACTTACGTTGCCCGGGTTGGTGAACAATTCCTTCGGGGCGGCTTGTGCTTTGGTGAGCTTTAAATAGCTGGACCAGGAAAACTCCTCTTCCTTATACCCTATAAAATAGTGATGGTGTTAGAGCGTCAAACGTTTCTATTGTAGCTTAGATTTTTTTTAAAAAAAAACAACAAAAAAAAAAAACAAGGTCTGACATCGAGATCTCAGCAGCTAGTTAATTATTTTACCCAAATTTTAAAATTGATTTTCATAAATCACAACATTTACTTTGGCAGATACTTTGTGCTCAGTTGAGGTGCGCACACGAACGACACGACAATAACAGTAAGCAATAAACACAGTGGCGTGAAGAAGCAGAGTTACTGTTACCACCCTGACATCATGACCAGAAGTGTTTTATTCCTCTTATTCCACAGCAATTCACAATTACAATTTGCTATTTAATAAAGAACGACACGTACTTTGTATTCGTTTATAGTTGCATGTAACATCTGTGAAACGTCTGTTAGTTCCTGTTGTCACTTACGTTATAGCAGCTATAAACAGTCGTTCTCTCACTAGCCTCTCTTTATTCTCTCTCTCAAAGTTAATAACATAAAAGTAAACCGCAGCTCGTCGTGTTACCAAGAAACCACAAAGAAGCGTAAACTCCTTTGTCCTGAAGATGTCGGAAAACTTAAATTTACAGCTTTACCTCTGACTGTTATTAAACATTGACACTGGAGACTCCTTCCATATGTGTTGCATAATCAACACCTTCAAGCAAATCAGAATTCAACAGCACAGTGGTATAAGAGCATATAATAATAGATAATATATAAATAAATGACCAAATAAATGAGTATTATGCGTTAGAAAAAATTTTTAAGACGGTTTAGACAAATCTTTTATGGCTCTGGTGAGAAGCATGTTCTGCTACTTCTGGGAAAGTAAAATAATTTACCAAGTCAAAGAGGTTTCTCATTTGTAATGCTGTGATTGGTTGATAGTTGATTTTCGGCATAAGTGTATAATTATGCACCAGGCATACAATACTTATTAAAGGTGGTGAGATGCATAAAAAAAAAAAAAGACTAACACAACATAAGCGTTAAATAAATAAATAAATAAAAAGTAGACGTGTTTGTTCGGAAGGTAAATCTAATATTTAAAAAAATCTAATATAAAACCAACTTTACCAATATTAAGTCACAGTTTTGGTAAAAATTTGTCATCATTGCTTAGATAATGGTTTAATTTTTTTTCTTCCAATTAGCAGAAACAGGCTTCTACATATTTAATGACTTAAGTGTAATTAATTCACACACACACACAGTCTCTGTTCCTGAAGCAAGAAATCACACAGCAGGATATAAATTAATCCATTAGCATAAACTCCGCCCACTATTTTACACCATACGTAAAAACACGCCAAATTACATATGGTGTTGTTGGTAATGGATGGAGTTGCGTACCTTTAGGAGTGTGTAATTTGTGTCCTGTGCTCTCACACCAGCCCGGAGCGTGAATATCAGGGGAGTTAGCGTTGACCCAAAAGTCATGGCAGTCCGAGTAACCGTCAAAATGAAGCCGTAATCTGTAACCACAAACCTGCAGAGCGAAATGAGTTACGGCTGAAAATGCTAAACGACGTGTAGTTTTGTAAAACATCAGGACGAAAGAGCGTCCGTCCCACCAACAGGGCAAAGCTGGACGTGATTCCACTTTCCTCTGATTCTTTCTCGAATGTTTTTGCTGCTTCTTCATCCATAATGTACAAACAAATGTCACAGATGTTTAGTAACATGACCTAATGTTAACAAACAACCTTGTAATTCATTTGCAGCTTGATAGGGCTGTTAAAAACAGGAAGTGAGGCAACGTCTCAGCAACAGCGTGAAATTTTGCATCTCTTTGGGAACATGTGCTGATGGTCCCAGTAGTGCCTTGGTTTTCTCTCATTGCTAAAGGATGCAGCTAAAAATTGCTTGGCCACTTCATCAGCTATAATTAATATTATATTGCAGATTGAAACAACGGAATATTATATATTATAACATTTACATTCTCTCTTAAAATCAGTGCTTGCTATTTTTTTATTGATAGATTAGATTATACTGGAGTCATCGTGTTGTCCTTGTGTGTGTATTTCATATTTACCAAAGATGATTTTTTTGTACATATGCAGCATGTTTCCCATCTGTTTATGTTTAACAAACACACACACGAGAAAAACTATATAAATTTAATTTTATTATATAATTGAATTACTCCATTTAATTTTTATTGCTGACTAAAACTATGCCACTTTAATTCAGATTAATTATTGTTGACTGTATGCAAGTTTAATTATTTTTACGTGATCATTTTTAACTAAAAGTACATGCTATATTATTTAATTGAATTACTCTTTAATTTTTATTACTGTATTACAAGATTTCAAAAAGAAAGTTTGAGTTTCAGAATTGTGTCTGTTTCACACAGACGTACGTGTGTGTGTGTGTGTGTGTGTGTGTGTGTGTGTGTGTGTGTGTGTGTGTAAAACGCACACTGTACCTCAGCCACAGTCAGGACGAAGTACATGGAGGGATGCTGGGGGTCGATACCTTCCAACTTCATGCCCTGACTAAAGTTGTTGGGACTTTCAGGAACTCGCTGTGACTTTATGGACAAAAACAACCAAGTTAAAAATCTACAGACTGAACAAAGTTTAACTACTACTAAATTTATTATTATTATTATTATTAATACAGAACTCAACTTTGATTCCAATTTTAAGGTAATTTATTTATTTACTTACATTTTTGTTGACTAAATATGCTGTTATTATAAACTTGTACATGAAATTTACAATAATTGCATATTCAATTATTGTAGATTTTATGTACAAGTTTATAATATAATGATCAAACATTATATGAAGCAATGAAGCAATCAGGACTCAATAATATAGTAATATTTTTTATGATTTTCTAGTTAAAAAAAAAAAAAAAAGGTTTACATATCAAGTGTTGGAAGAAAATTAAAACCTTTTGAGACCCTTCAGGAATAAACTTCAGACTTTCTGAATGAATCTGCGTCAAACTACTAAAGATTCATCCAATTTGTCCTTTTAGTATTAAAGAATTTTAATAATCTTTGTTTATGGTGATTTCGATTATCATATTCTTTGCTTCGTTACATTTCTAAGGAAACAGTCTGTACCTCCTGGAAGAGTTTGGCCGGAGCTGCAACGGCCTTCTGCTCGTCCAGATACTGCACCCACAACCACGACTCGGCTTTAGCGTCTGTTCCTGCGCAGATAAACACACTCCTGAGATCATCACGTACCGCAGAACCGAACAGCAACTGGCTCACATGGTACAGAACACTTCCTTCAGCCATTGTGCAGTTTATTAGCATAAATAATTATAAAAACATGGATGGAAATGACACACACCTGTTTTTTCTTGTCCTTCTGTTTTTAGATCTTCAGCTTTCCCTTCCTTAAATAACAGAATAATTACAAAAAACAATCATTTCCAGGCTTTGCACAGGAACTAATGATACTTGGAACTGTAACTAGCAGCACTATTCACTGCTTATTGGTTATATTTGATTAGTGCAGACCCAGGTAATTTGAATATTCATATTTTATTCATTACGCTGGTTTTAGTTAACTATAATGACTCTGTTGTAACACGATACCATTGTTTAAGTCGTACCATCGGCTCAGGCTCGGAGTCTTCCTCAGAGGGGCTTAAATAATCCCTCCTCCTCCTCTTCTTCATCGGCTTCAGGAGTTCCGGGTCGCGAGACATCACTCCTGCTTCCAAACCCCTCTCGCTTCCTGTCAGACTGGAAATAACGTTATAACGTTTATAAATCATTATATGTCTCTGGTACCGAAATTGTGTAACAAGTTGAATTAAATAAAATTGATTATCAATTTGGGCTTCCGATTATTCCCTGAAGGATGATTGGCTGAAATAATCACTTAGAATTTATTATTATTATTATTATTATTATTATTATTATTATTTGCTCAGATGTAGCAAATTAGTAATCTAAATTTGAATTTTGTAAATCTAATTATTTTAAAATTAAAGTTTAGTTTTAAAACATTACAATTGTAAGTCAAATTATGGAACAGATTCAGTTTCATTTAATTCAACTTTAAAACATCTTTTACAACAACGTGGCTAAATGCTCGAATCTGATTGGTCAGAAGGTGTGCATTATTTCTGTAGCACGACTCGGACCGTAGTTCAGGCTGTAACATGAACAACAGGTTTATATTAATGCGCTCGTTCTAATACGTTATCGTTTCTATAGTAACAGCTCGTTCACAGAGACTTGTATAGCGGACGCTCCACATAATTTAACACTAATAATAATGGATTTAAAAAAAACAAAAACATGATGGTGTTTAAGAAAGGAGAATGTGTAATTATTAATATGCTAAAGTTTTTTTTTTGTTGTTAGGAGATATTTATTTAACCTTTACGGAAGGAGTCTCCAGTGTCAGCGCTTTGTAACAGTCACGGTGCTTTGCGAAGTTTCCCAGTATGGGAAAATCTTCAGGACATTATTATTATTATTATTATTATGATTAATTTATCTATTTATTTATTTATTTTTACAGTTTCTCAAAGCTGTTTTTTTTATATATAGAAAGAGAGAAAAGAAAATGCTGCTGAAGAAACGACTGTTTATCACAGCTGTGACGTAAGTGAGAACAGGAACTTGTTTTGTAGACGTTCCACAACATTAAACTTAACTATTAACATGTTAAAACGCGTGACATGTTGGTCATGAATAAATGAATCACTGTAATTGTTGACAAATCGCTGAGGTATAAGTGGAATAACGCACTCCAGACTGTGGTTATACAAAAATAATGCACTTTTTTCGGCATGGATTATTTTCCTACACTAACAGAGTTATTCTGTGTTAAATGCATTATTCCTTACATATACAATTTCAGAACTATTATAGATTTTACAAAATTCTAATCTAAAATCCTTGAGGCAAAAATACAACTTCATATGGCAGAAGTTTTTAATTCTTTAATAACTAACAGTGTTGAATTCCTAGAGGCTTTGATTTGATGTAATAAACCGGACAAATGTGAAATGATTTGTGTTTCAGGAAGCCGTGAGGCATCGGTTCAGCGTCGGTGAGTCAGAGTTATAAAAAGCTGAAAGTACAGCAGCTGATTGTGAAGCGAATCTACTTTAACAAGCTCGAGTGCAACCGCCTTTACAGCTCTTATTATACAACTTCACATCGTGTGGGTGTGACATGAAATATTCACGAGCTCGCTGCGCAGCGTTACAAAACCCCAACACGACCTGGAGGGGAAAAACAGAACGTTTCCAGTTAAAGCGTCTAAATTACATTCTTTGTCTGAAATGTGTGATTTCTAAACACGAGTGTTTTAAATGAACTTCTCAGCCTTTTTCCTCAGGAGTAATGATTTAAAGTGTAAATATCCGAGCTCCTAGTGCTTATGCAGTTTACACAGAAAAAAATAAATAAATATAATAAAAATACCATTTCTAACCTGATCAGTAAATGAGTAAAATAAGTCTAGGAGTAGATTATATCAGTGTATGATTTTTATTTTATTTTTTTTAAAATAATCTCATAATGAGAATTACTAGATTCATTTATCCGTGTTCAAGATGTTTTCACCGCATAGATGCTTTTTTTTTTTTTTTTTCAGTGTGTAATGAGTTGGATGTTAAAAATATCATATCACAATATTTAAAGGTGCAATAGTCAATTATTTATCCTCAACAACAATAATAATATGAAGAAATACGTATGATGTGATGAATGATGTTTTAAGTCGTAACCTCAGGAGAAATATTACGCAGCTGAGAAAACCCCTTTGGAAAGCTGCGTTATGGTCCGGAATGCATGTTTATGTTTATGTTTATGTGGTTATCCTGTCAGTCATTTTAAAGACACTCCCTCACACCCCTTCGCTCCGCACCCTGCTAACATGCTAATACCGCAGCTCATAAGCGCTCATAAGAACTTATTACAAAAAAAAAAAAAGAGAGAGAACAGCGACTGCACTTTCTCAGAAATCATGATGAGCCGGATTTTGCGTTTACACAGGGTTATATCATGCGCTTAAAATATAGTGTGTGACGTCATGACAATCCTTGCTAACACTAACTCTAGATGAACCGTGGGTGGGGAAAAATAATTAAAATCTTATTCAGCTTCACCTACTCAATCCGATAAAGAGCTAATCTCGAATAATTTTAAGAAATCTTACCTAATGCACCTTTAAAGACATTGTGATACACGATATATCGCTAGGGACAAAGAGTTTTGTCCAGCATTTATGAAAAAATTTTGTTTTTACAAAGAAAATAAGGGAAAAGGAAACTAAGTCAGTTATTATTATCATTATTATTATTATTATTATTATTATTATTTTTACAGTAACAAAGGAGTTATAAAAGTGTGAACACCTGACCATAACGACAAAAAGTGTATCATGATGTAATTATATGTCGCTGTTGATATCTAGCTAGCTTTACATTATTAGTGTTAAAAGTGTTCCATTTAGCGCAACAGTTACGTCGTAAAAGCGTTTATGATCTGATTCACAGATGTTTCAATACCAATATCAGAGACTTTGGTATCATCTAATACCGATTTATACTTTAAAACATGATGCGGTTTGCTTTCAACGCATAATGAGCTTAAGACCTGATGAATAATAACAATAACGGTAACTAAGCGACTTTGCGTCCTTTTACCTTGAAATGAAATCGTTTGACACAAATTTTCACACAAGTTCAGTTTCACAGATGCTAGTTGGCCAATCCTTCCCTAAACACTCTTTTTAATTTCCTTCTCCAGCTCTGTAAATAATCAGTATTTTCTGGTTTACCCTGCATTCACACTAGCAGGAAGCTAATATCGCTTGTGGGCGTGGCCTGAACACTATATTTTGTGTTCTGATGATAAACAGTAATAGCACTATATATATATATATATATATATATATATATAGCTCCTAAAGGTAACCACTTAAACACAAATTAAATAAAGTACTAATCAGTGTGGTAATCGTGTGTGTGATTTATGTGTTACGTGCTCGGCTTCGTATAAGCTTAATTCATAGATTATATTAGAAAAGCAAGCTAACTGTACTAGCTACGTCCTCTCACCAGAAGCACCAACGATCTCTGCTACTTCCTTCCAAGCTTTATTTTTTTTCTCCTTAATGTCTCTAAACACATTTAATGTGAGCTCGTATATGACAAGACAAGCTTATAAGCTTGGTTTAGTCTTTTCTTCCATTTTTTTGCATCAAACAGTAAATGAGAACTAATTACAGGTAGGAAATACTGAACATATGTTGATGTTGAGTCTTTAAACACTTTAATTAGACTAATTCAAATAAATTAACTGCAGGTTGATGCCTTTAAATAAACACAGATTTGTGTTTTGTAGATATAATGAAAAAAAGATTTAGGGAGGGGGGGTGCGAACTTTTGCTCTGTGTATCAGTGGAGTAAAGTGTAAATATTGTCCAATAGTCCTGTATTTGAGAGAGTCATTTTCGGCTCAGTGTGTGTTTAGAGTTTAGTTACTTGTCAGGTGCTGGATCTCGCCGGAGCTCCTCGGTGTAGGTGCGTTTCATCATCTGATCGCTGTTCTTGTGCAGAACCGAGTTCTCCTGGACCTCAGGGTTAACTTTAATGAGCCGACCGCCATCGACACACACGGCCTGGACATCTAGAGACGCAACACACACTTCTGATCAGTATGGAGAGAGGACGTGACCAAACACTAACACGTCGTTATGGATAAACAGAATTTACTGACTGATGTTTGGCTGCTGCTTAATTCCAACGTCTTTATTCTGGATAAATAAAACGCAGCTAAATTAATCCGTTCCACAACATTAAACTTAACTATTAACTATGGACAACTACAGCATACACGTATATTTATATATAAAATCTTTTTTTGTTGTTGTTTTGTTTTGTTTTGCTCCAGAATATTACACTCCTCCCACAAAAATCCATGATGTAGTCTCTTAATGCAGAAGACACTTTTATTTTACACAGCGTCTGTACTCTCTAGGGCATTTCAGAGATCAAATTGGTGTAATCTGTCTTATTTTTTTTTTTGTCCCATTTGAGTTACATTTTAGTGTAGGTTCTGAATTTAATCCCTCAGACCTGGAGAATAACCTGGTTATAAGAACGCACTTTCCTATAACCTTCCCGTAACTAACACAGCTACTGCAATAACACTAACAATTCGGGAAAAAAAATATAATATGTACATTTTTAAAAAATTGTAGAACCTTCTAGAGGGCAAACAGAATGTTTTATAATCTGGAGAATATAGTCAATGGAGTATGAGAGTTAAATAAAAATGAAAGTGCAGAAGAATGTTACATGAACGAAACAGGAACAGCAGAGGACAGTAAATTCGTACGCAAATGAAAACCGTTTCGTACTCGTATCCAGAAAACACGCAAACATGATTCATACCAACTGGTCCATTACGTCGCCATTAAACAACTACCGTAACTCCTGGAGTAGCAGAGCTGCCGTAATAACACTAACAATCTGCCATGTTATATAACAGTTGCTTTGGGTTAATATACAGTGAGGTCCAAACATCTGAGAGCACTAGTGAAAATTTAACAATTTTATTATATTATATTATATTTGCTGATATTATCAGCAACAACTGGAGTGAAAAGTAGAATCTTAGAAATATTTACATGAATTTCAGAGTTTCTTAGTATTTGTTTCTTAGTGTTTGTATTTGCTGTAATGACTCGAACTGGCACGGACTCCACAAGTTTGTGTAAAACCTGATGAACCATTTTAGATCAGATCCATCGGAGTGTCGTCTGATCACACACTTCAATAGAAGAGATTAGACCTTCTGTACAAAGCAGTTAACCTGCTCAATGTCACACATTTGCTTACATTAAAATACCTAGAAATACAGCAGAATCTTCGATAATCGAGATGTTGCACATTTCTTGTTTGTTTTACAAGTTTTAACATTCTAAAACTTTGTTTATTTACAACTTTTAATTATAAAAATCCCAGATTTTCAATGTAGAAACAGACTTTTGGACCCCACTGTATGTCCTCTCTGCATTTTAGTTTGCTATGTTTTACCTCCGTTATATAAACATGTAATTTTCTTAGTTTTATTATTGTTTTTTATTCCTTTTCCTTTATTTTAAATTTTATTACTGTCATTGTTATTACATGGTTTTATGGTCAAAGATGTAGCTATACAGCTTCCTTGGGTACTACTACGACTATTAATAATAATAATAATAATAATAATAATAGTTACGTTGCTGTACAAGTCACAGAACTGTTAAAAAGTCATATAGTCTAGAAATTACGGTAATAAGCAAATGGTTCCTGAGAGAGACCGATGTCCACCCTGAGCATCAACGTCTCTCATCCACTTGCTAATTACCGTAAAAATTTCCAGTAGTGCCGTAAACCTCAGACGTCCATGTGATGTGATACAATACGATTTCTATTCATAAGGTAACGACTTGATATTTAGCGATACCAATGAATCTGCTACGATTCTATACGAAATCATATTCGTATAAAATTTGATCTGATTCCCAGATGTGCATGTAGTCGAGTACCAATGTATTGATCTCGTTCTTCCATTTTCAATACCGATATCAGAGACTTTAGTATCATCTAATGATGATTTATACTTTAAAACATGATGCGGTTTGATCGAATTTAATATCCTCTGAGCGACATGTGGTCAAATATGTTCAGAATCTGAGGAAGACCTTCCGTTAATTCACAAATGATGACGACGTAGAGAAGAACTATTTTAAAAGTATCAACCAAATCATCTTGCTAACCTGTTAATTAGTTACGCATCAGTTTAAAAATATAAATTTTCTTTATATATAATCAATTATGATCTGTAATAATCCATTTAGGATTGTTGCATCAATTCATTTCGAATCGATGAATCAACCCGAATCGTCAGATTGTTACACCGCTAATTTCCAGACCTATAGAACATTCTAGCATGAAGAACCGAGAAGACTCGGATAAATCTAGTTAGGACGAGAATGTTCTCCGTGAGAAGATGTGTCATGGCATCAAGTTTATCAGAGGAACACTGCAGACCTGCTGAAAGATCTGTCCCGGGTTTCACCGCCTGTTTGGGTTCTCCATCCACGACTTTGGTTGCAGCTCCATCAGCCAGAGGGTTTGCTGAGCTCATTTTCCCCTGACTAATCACCTCCAGAGTGCCGCTGTCGCTCACACACAGCTGCAGAACACACACACACACACACACACACACACAGGGTCTGTTAGTACATCCATCCCAGACGTAACCGCTCACCTCCTTCACTAAAGCTACATCATGAAGTTCAGGAGAAATCTCTCTCTAACCTTCAGGTTGCTGCCTGGCAGAATCGCCATTCCCTCTTTCCACTCCAGAACGTGGACGATGCTGCACGTCCCGCCCACCTGGGTCACTTCCTTTGCCGTGGTTTGGGACACGTCCACTTTCGGCAGCGGATGAGGGGAAGCTTTAAAAAAAAAAAAAAAAAATTAGATCTTTATAAAGATGACTTTCACAACAAGGTCACAAAATTAATTCTTTAAATCATTCACAAAAACGCATTTTTATTGATTTGTGACATGAAGATCCATGAATCATGGCTCCGTTCCAATCTTTTAAAAACATTACAGGTGAAGAGAGTCGTCTTTAAAAAATAATAATAATAATAATAATAATAATATAATGACAATCTTACAGCTGATTGCTGATATTCTTGAGTATTAATTATTTATTAATAATTATTTTCATAGTGTTTTTTTTTTAATTAGTGCAAATGAGGCATTCATTAAATATGCGTACATTTGCATACTGAAAAAAAAATCTAGTGTTTGGATGTTAGAATTAAAATCTTTATTTCACTGTGAAGACGCTTGTCTTTTTAAATCCAAAAATCACTGATCGACATTTTGATAAACTCGTCTGTGAGATCATTCTCAATCAGGATACAAATGAGGGTGTAGATTTTATATTATATAAAGAAAAGCAGAAAAATGATGAGGTTTTAAAAGAAAATACACGTTTTAATAAGTCTGTTTTTAGGGAAATCGACTCGTAACTACGTAATGATGTTCACGCTGACACGCAGAGCAGTTTGCAGGAGAGATGAGGGTCTGTGATGGAACTTCAGCATCACATTTGGGTTCTACTCACGTCTCCTTTATAGAGAAAGGATTTACACGTGTACGTTCTCACGCCATTAATATTTCATACACAGTCAGTAAAGCGGTAGAGCTGAACATCTAACACTCATAGCAAAGCACAAAACAAGCAATAAATCTCTCTCACACACACACACACACAAATATAACATCATTAATAGTCTTTAGGATTTGTGTCTGGCTTTAAACGTTATTTATCCAGTTTTTGCAACATTTTCCTAAACTGCGGAGACAAAATTAAAGTCATGTTGATCAGTCGATTCGTCACATCGCACTTTTAGGTCAATTGTGTCATTTAGCACATTTTATTTAAACTAGGACCAATCAGAAAGAGAGCTGCACAGGTTACAGCAAAAATAATAAAGGAAGAAATCCACAAAACAAACAAACAAACAAACAAACAAACAAACAAAAAACAATATGGCACAGATTTATCAACAAATTCATTTGATGTAAGTTTGGAGTGAAATGTCGTGATGTCTACAAACTGCTGATAGTGTCACAGTCAAACACAAAAGAAGTGAGAGAACAATGATATTCTTAAGAAAGAGTGTGTGTGTGTGTGTGTGTGTGTGTGTGTGTTTGTTGGGGTAGAGGGGCGTCCTGTCTGGTTTTGACTCTAACTGCATTATTTCAGCACTGGAATGGACCGGAACTCAGACTTTACTGTAATTAGCACATAAATAAATCTAATTTCAGCTGAAACTAACCTCCTAAAGAACACAATATTGTTAAACTCTCCAGCAAATGAAATTAATTAGCATACAAATATATGATTGCAGGTAATAAGTGACTTTTCTAAGCAAACATTTGCATCTACAGATTAATATAATAAATTACAGACCATTAATTAGCAGGTGCATTTGAAAAAAGAGCCATTAATTAGCTTTTGCTAAGCTCGTTGTGAAAGCTGCTCCTAAAGCAGCTGAGGAGAGAAGAATCTAATCACTGTCCAGTTCATTTCCTTCTCTTTCCTCACTTTTCAGTTTCACTTTCCTGTTTATGATCGAAATTCATCCTGATATTTTTACCTGCTGCACTGCTATAAACGACATACTTGAGTTAATTAAGCAAAGGATGTGATTAAACTGTTAATTAGCAACGTCTGAATAATCACATGATCAAATTAGACTCATCTTATTGGATGGCCTAGAAAGCGAGTTTTCCAGAGCTCTAAAAATAATAATAAATAGAAAATCACCCTAACTTAAAATATAAAATAAAAAGCGATGTTTAATAAGAATAAAGTCTCAGGTCAATGTAAACTAGTGTTTAAGTTTTAACAGAAAAAAAAAAAAACATAACCATGTGGAGTAGATTTTTGTGGGTTTGAGAAGGAAAATGTTTCAGTTTTTAAATGGAGAAGTTTAACTATTTGATATTGCCGCTATCCACGCCCACACAGTGACATCACCACCCAGTCACCTGAGGTAGCTCCGCCCCTTGCTGAGGTGTTTAAAACCCCAACACCGCCAAAATCACATCTGATTAATGATAAATCAGATTAAAACGAATCTCTCGTTATATCTGTAAACTTTCTAATCACCTTATAAATCAGGACAAATCCATGAACACTGTGTTTGACCAATCAAGGACCTGTTCTTTTACTAGCTCCACCCACATGTCCTTATTTGGTATTCTATTTACATTTCCTGGACAAGAAAACACACTACATTTGTTTACTCTGTTTCTTATTCACCAGTGTGGAATCATAATTTAAAATCAAAAGAAATAAAGGTACCAAACAGTACTTAGTCTTGTCACTGGTATGATACCATCAAGGGCACATCTTTAGTATCTTTATTTATTTATTTTTTAACCTGGAAACATAAATATAGGCTAGAATATACCTTAAAAATAATTTAAGGTACACACCTGGACCTTAAAGAGCACTGATGTACCTTTTAAAGCTTTAGTTTAAAAGCTAATGTCACATGCACCTTTAGAGGTACAAAATAAACAACATACTAAAAGTAAAACCCCTTGATGGTTCCACCTCAGTGACAAGAAGTTCCTTAAATCGGTACCTTTATCTTGGAGAGATATATATATTTTTGAATATAAATCTATTTGCTGACTGATTTTCTTCAGAATATCATATCTTATCGTTACAATTTATTGCAAAACCAATTAACACGTGCATAATATACTGTACACTCCCAGAAAAAAGGTACTAAATGATACCATTCATTGTGACTGTGTTGGTACTCTCTATAGTACCTCTTTCCCATGGTGCTGTGAATGTAGTGTAGCCTTAAAAATGATGTAAAGTACATAACTGCACCTTTATTCAGCTTTTAGAGTAATCGCTTTAAAGGGACACTGAAGAAAAGGTGCTGTTTAGTACTCTTTCTGAAATTGTAGCATGCAGTACAAAGCCATGTTGTAGAATTTCACCTGGTAAGAGGATGGCAGTGGTGTTCTGGTGTCTCGGCCGCTGAGGAGCATCTGCATCTTTTGGCAGGATTTCCACATCCGCTTTGGAGGTCATGACAAGACGCTCAAAGAGACATTTGTGTAAGAGAGACACAGAGAGACAGAGAGAGAGAGAGAGAGAGAGAGAGAGAGAGAGAGAAAGTAAATGTGTGACAGAGAGAGAGACAGATAGAAACCGAGACAGACAGAAGGAGAGAAACAGAGAGTGTGTATGACAAAGAACAAGAAACAGACAGAAAGTAACAGCAAGAGAGAGAGAAAGACAGATCAAAAAAGAGATGGAAAGCAAGAGATGGAAAGACAGAGACAGTGTGTGACAGAAAAATAGACAGATAGACAGAGACGGGTAGAAACCAAGTTAGAGAGAAACAGACAAACAGGGAGAGAGAAACATCAAAAAAAAAGATGGAAAGAAAGAGACGGAAAGAAACAGACAGGCAGACAGTGTGTGACAGAAAAAACAGATTGAGACAGAAACCAAGACAGAGAAAGAGAGAAACAGAGAGAGAGACAGACAGAGAGAGAGAGAGAGAGAAACAGACAGAAAGAGAGAGAGAGAGAAACAGACAGAAAGAGAGAAACAGAGAGAGAGAGACAGAGAGAGAGAGAGAGAGAGAGAGAGAGAGAGAGAGAGAGAGAGAGAGAAGATAATATTGGGGTGATTTTATAGTATTTTATCACATGGACACCAGCAGCAGGATTTTTTCATCCATCTCTCTTCTAGAAACACAGGAATTACACCACAGTCTGCCTCAGTCAGCTGGAAGAAAACCTTATAAAGCCTTTATTTCTTTACAATGAGAGCAAGAAAGCACAAATTTCAAAAAATTCACACACACACACACACACACACACACACCCTCTAACTTAGATTAAACCCAATAAGCAGTGTGTTACATATACAGAAGAATAAAAGCCTTTTTTCCCCTGTAGTCTATGAAGGTGCCATTATTTCTAGCTCTGTATGATTTCTTGTATTTCCCATCATTGTGGAATTATAAAAGCAAAATGGCGGACATGTACAAATCTTAATATATGAAGTCATGTATGTACATTTATAATATTTACTGCCATAAATACAGGATATAATCTCATTCCTCTTATCATCATTACAGCATCATATTAAGCAGCCAGTGTGAAACAGAGCTTTAAACACACTCCACTGCTGCTTATCACACGCTTTTAAACATCATCTCATCCTTTTCTCATTTCATTTCAGCTTGATGGCTAATTATTCATCATTTATTCCTCAGCCGCTAAATGAATAAAGAAAGAAAAATAAAGAAATAAAACGCAGACCGGCGGCTTTGGGGATTTTTTTTCCTTCATAGCCAAGAAATTAAACATGATGGACAGTTTCGTCTCTTTTCCATCTCTAGAAATGTAACAAATCGATGTCTAATGCGCTAAAATATGATATAAAACAAATCCGTTTATTCTTACCAGCGCTCCGTCCTGCTGCGGGGAGAGCTCTACTGCGCATGCGCGTCACTTCTCACCCGAGAACACACTCTTCCATAGAAATAAATTAAATAAATAAAATACATTCTCAAGAAACCGGCTGTGCTGCATAAACACTTCCATATGCCACTGAAGACGAGTGAGTACCATTCTTCTTAAGGCTCAGACTTGAGCTCTAACTGCAAACTGATCAAATTAAATAATTATATATATATATAATTTTTTTTAATGTTAGAATAAAAAAAACATTTTATGAAGGAAAACAGTTTTAAATGAAAAGATGCTTGACTGGAAGCATTCTGAACACTTTATTTAAAAAATATTTATTTAAAATGTTTGCTCTGGAAATTAATTCAGACCCAGTTTTATTATTTATTTGTATTTTAATAGTTTAAGAAATATATTTTTTGGTTCTAAGTGTGTGTGTGTGATACAAACTCCAAATTATTGCTCATTATTAGGAAGAAAATATCCAGAACCTGTCAGGAGCTTGTTGTTGTTTGGTACAACACAGTTCTTGAAGGGTTCTTTAAAGATTCATCGGATAATTAAAGGTTCTTAGACCTCGAAAATGGTCCTTGATGGGTTATTCCAGGATTTTTTTTTTTTAAAAAAAGGTTCTACTAGAAACCCTTTCTGATAGTGCTTTCTATGTTAAAGGGTTCTACAAAGACCTTTAAGGTTTCCCTTAGAGAAGCAAAGTACCTTTAATGAACCCTTTTTCTGAGTGTATGTACAAAGTGAAAATGATTGCTCATTATTCTCTTCTTAATCTCTAGAACCTGTAGGACACTCTTAAAGGTTCTACGGAGGATCCAATAACAAACTGAGAACCCTTAATTATCCAGTAAACCTTGAAGAACCTTTGTTTCTAAGAGTGTCCCAAGAAGCTAAATGTGGTTCTAGATATTAAGAAAAATAATAAGTTGGAGTTTCTACAGCACACTTACCCAGCTAACTCTCACTCACACACACACACACACACACACACACACATCTTAGAACCAAGAAGTGTTTGTTGGATAATTAAGAGTTCTTGGAACCCTTGCTGATTTAAAAAAAAAAAACAAAAAAAAAAACATTTTGTTCTAAGGTTCTACACTTTAAGGGTCCCACCAGAGAGACAACCGAAGACTCCTGAAGCGTGTACCCTGTTTATTTGAAGCTCAGAGCAACAAAGAACGTTAAATAAAAAGATAAAAGGTTCTCTGGAGAACCCTACAACGTGTTTCCCTCTTAGAAAACATTGCAAGTAGAACCCTTGGGTTAAGAACCCTTAATAATGTGGAGTTTGTAGAACACTTTCCCAGTTAATACACATTTTAAGGGGGGGAAAAGGTTCTTTGGACAGTTAAGGGTTCATAACCACATATGATAGGAGAACTGTCCTACAAAGCACCTTCTAAGACTTCCCCAGAACCTTTAAGGTTCTACGCTCTTAAAAAAAATTATCCACTGAACCCTTAAGAGTGCATGAAGATAGTTTTAACTAAACATTAAACATCTGGCAGGTTCTAAGGAGAGGGGAGAAAAAAAAAAAATTACTGGATAAGGGGTTCTTATCATCCAAAAAATGGGTTCTACCAAGAACCTTTTCTGACAGAAAGCCTAAAAAACTCAGATTATTCCGTAACAATTTTTACAAAATGTTCCTCAAAAGGTTCTTCTGATGATTTAGCTTTGTGAAAGAGAAATCCTGCTGTAGGGTTCTGTGGAGAGCCTTTAATGGTTCTGCTAAACAGAGAAACCAAAGAAAACCTTCAGAGTTCAAGCTTTAACCTTTTTCTCCTGAAAGTCTAGCTAGAACAAGGAGGAAATGTGCCAAATCGTGTCAAAGGTGCCGAATCGTGTCAAAGGTTCCTCAAGGGTTCTTTGGACAGTTAAGGGTGTTCAGCTTTCTCAGTAGGCTCTACTTAGAACTTTTACTGATGGAGAAACAGTTCTTCATCTTCCACTGTGTGATTAACTGATGATCAGCTGGATCACATCTGGATCTTTGAGCAGGAAAACACAGAATACTGCACCTGAAACCCTGACACAGAAACCGCACACATCCAAAACCAGAACATGAAGGTGTTTGAAATAAAGCTGCGAGATCATGATTAGAAACTACACACACTGCAGGAGTGTATCAGTGAGGACTTTTAATAAAAGATACAATAAAAATGGACTGAAATGATTTAAAAAGTTCTACAGTGGACGTCCAAACGGATTAACGACTGAAACTGGGTTTAAATGACGAACATCACAGAACCACAAAAACACATCAGCTCGTCCTCGCTAGCCTGTCTCCTGAACCGACTCGGGAATATGGGACACGTGGAGCGATCCAAGTCATGGAAACGTCATTCAATAATAATTCTATGCTCATTTACACAGAGAACAAAGATGATGATGATGATGATCCATAATTCCGCTTGTTTCTGCTCATGCCACGTATAAAACATCTACTCTACCCGGCGGGAATCAATTAAAGAGCCGGATCACGATGTGCGGTTCGGAATTTCACTCTTTAACGCGCGTGGTTTAGTCCTGGGAGGCGGATCTGGACCGGGATCTGGATTTAGAGCGAGAGCCGGATTTGGAGCGCGAACGAGAGCGAGAGCGATGCTCAGGAGATTTCGAGCCGCTCTTCTCGGCCGGAGGAGACGGCGAGCGCGAGGCGGATTTGGCTCGCTCCTCGTTCCCGTTCTCAGCAGGCGACGCCGAGCGGCTGCGCGATTTCTTACTCGTGGATTTCTCTTTCGATCGGCCGCGAGAGCCGCGCTCCGACTTCACTTTGGAAGTGCTCTTGGAGCGCGACTGGCGGTCGCCGGAACGAGAGCGAGACCTGCTGCGGGATTTCTGCGTGCGAGAGCGAGAGTGGGATTTGCGAGAGCGAGATTTGCTGGAGGGAGATTTGGAGCGGGACTTGCGACCCGACCTGGAACGGGACTTGTGATGGGATCTGGAGCGAGAGCGGCGCCGGCGGGAACGAGACCTGGAGGGAAAGGGGAGGGGGAAGACAACAGGCGGGAGAAATGAGCGTTAGAGCGATGAAGGAGTGATGAAAGAGAGATAAATTAAGAGTGAAAAATGACACCTTGAGCGAGACCTGGAGTTGCTTCGGGATCGGCTGCTCCGACGGCTCCTGCTGCGGGAACGCCGGCGGCTGCGAGACCTGCGGACAGAAACGGGGGACGGTGTTCTCAGCAAAACTTTCTTCTCTCAATCACCCTTTCATCACTGCCCTCCCTCCATCATCCCTCCATCATCCCTCAGCTGTTAGTCAGTCTATTTAACTATTTAATTATTAAAAATTAACTATTTTTTTAATACAATATACAAGTTACAGCTAATATTTGCATTGTCGATATTCAGTCTAAAGAGTTTGTGAATTTAAAACTAAAGTAAAGAAATATACATTTCTAAAAAGTAATCTCACAAATACAAAACACAAAGCCACATCAGGCCCCGCCTACTAGCTACAGCGAATAAAGAATCTCCAACAGCGTTGACAAGTCGTGCTCCTTATTTACTAATTTGTCTAGTCCTTTGTGTTTATTAGAGGAATAATAAATGAAAACAGCACTGCACACACATACATACACACACACACACACACACACACACACACACCTGGAGCGGCTGCCGGAGTATGAGCGGCGGCGGCGCGGTTTGTCCTCGATCAGCCGGATCTTCCTGCCGTTGATGTCGGTTCCGTCCAGTTTCTCCAGAGCCCTGCGCATGTCTGAGTGAGAGCGGAACTCGATCACGCCCTCGTTGGCGCGCTCCTTATGGGCATCTGCGTACGTCACCTCACCCGCCTGCCGCATGAAGTCCTGCAGGACAACACACATTCAATAATATATTACACACACACACACACTCACCCCAGTACCAATATACAGATGTACACTAAACCCAGAACACACGATTTACTAATCCCCGCTCCAGTACCCAGAACTATACTCATCTCAGTCTTAATATACTGTAACATACAATACACAGGTTACAGCTAATATTTGGATTGTCGGTATTCAGTCTGCATTTTTTTCCCCTTAGAATCCAAATTGCTAAAGAGTTTGTGAATCTAAAACTAAAATAAAGAAAGCTGTTAAACAGCCGTGTATCTGTACAGTAAGAATAACTCTTCTTAAAGGTGCATTAGATAAGATAAGGTAAGATTAGTCCATTTTCCCCCAGGAGTATTTCTCTAACATTTAAGCAGGTGGATTTCTGATATTTGAACGATTTTTTTTTAATTCCTTGAGCCCGCCCCCTTTCCTATCCATTCCCATTAAGCTCCACCTCCAGCATCTACGGTGCTCTGTAAAGTTGAGCGTCTATAAAATGACAGACAGGACGCGCATCCAAACACAAACAAGCAGTCCAGACCGGGAGTCAGTTTTCCAAACTAGTTTTCTCAGCCGCTTATTAAAGCTTATAAAAGTTTCTAAAGGCTTGTAAAGGTTTGTGAAGGCTTGTGAAGTTTAGTGAAGGCTTGTGAAGGCTTGTAAAGGTTTATGAAGGCTTGTAAAGGCTTGTAAAGTTTAGTGAAGGCTTGTGAAGGCTTGTAAAGGTTTATGAAGGCTTGTAAAGGTTAGTGAAGGCTTGTAAAGGTTAGTGAAGGCTTGTAAAGGTTAGTGAAGGCTTGTAAAGGTTAGTGAAGGCTTGTAAAGGTTTGTAAAGGTTAGTGAAGGCTTGTAAAGGTTTGTAAAGGTTAGTGAAGGCTTGTAAAGGTTAGTGAAGGTTTGTGAAGGTTTGTAAAGGTTTGTGAAGGTTTGTGAAGGCTTGTGAAGGTTTGTGAAGGTTTGTGAAGGCTTGTGAAGGCTTGTACAGTTTTCTAAAGGCTTGTAAAGGCTTAAACCTTTCTACTTTATCATTCTAACTCCCAGGTTGTTTGTATTTGTAAATAAGAAATAAAAAGAATTGACTATTGCACCTTTAAACTATATTAATATAATAAAACGTCAGACTCTCGACACCTGCCTGATTTCATAATACATTTCCAGAAATCCTGGTCGTCAGAATTTTCAACAATCATCTTAAACGTTAATAATATGCTCTTGTGGATCGTCTTCGCAATCGACTTCACAGAATAAAACTAACTCCAGGTCTATTAACTGACAGGTAACCAACAGGTTCTCGTCCTCACCTTGAGGTCCTGCCAGCTGCAGCGGCTGGAGAGGTTCTCCACGATGAGCCGGTACTCGGTGCGGACCGGAGGGCCGTATTTATCTCGGCCCGAGCGACTCCTGCTGCTGTAGCCACCTTCAGACAGACAGGGGAAAGAGACGCCGCCGTCAGAGCGCTACTCCTCTCACACGGGTTTACTCTAGAGTCTAATCAACTAGCAGCGATCGCCTTTTTTAAAATCGCAAACCTGTTCACACACTCAGGCATGAGCTTTTCTGCTGCCTCCCTCACAGGACATTACTATTAGGAACAGGGATATAAAAAAAAAAAAAAAATACTGATGATAATAAAAAATTTTTTTTAAAATAAAATAAAATAAAAACCACACACACACACATGTATGGTCATAATGTCTCCAGGAAAATCATGTCCGCTTTATCGTGTATCATAACTACAGAAAAATAACATTCAGGTTAAAAGAGATTTCTCAGATTAAGACATGTTTTTCCTTTTGATCACTAAGCCTGAGCCAGAACCTCCCCGTTCACACATTTGGTTTGAGTTTTTATTATTTACATCTTTGGCTCTTTTCTTTTCTTTTCTTTCCAAATCGACAACATAATAACTAGCATTCCTCACCATCACCCCTGGTCTATTGGCAAAAGGCTGCTGTCATCTTGGCTTCCGGTTAGGTCAGCCAAAGCATCAAGGGGCAAAGGTCACACACACATTGTAAGGTGAAGGCCAAGGCCAAAGCGGTCAGGGAGTCATCTTAGCCACAACGAACTCGGCCACGGCCTCGGCCCCCACTCGACTGTCTCAAATTGAAACATCAAGGACTCTGTTACTGTGGCAATCAAACTGGAAATAAAATGGCAACTTTAGCAGTCAGACATTCATCACCGATTGTGCTTTTTTGTTTTGATTTTTTTGTGTGTTTTGTTGTGTTTTGTAAATGTTTCCACTGGGCTACAATCAATCAGAACAAACATAACATTCATATCAACATTTCACAATACGGCTGTAGAGTTTCTTCCGAACTCCGAGTGAAGTGAAGTGAAGTGACGGATCAGGTGTTTAAATTAGTTACACACTCTGTAATAATCTGTTTATTCATTAATAAACAAACAAACAGCTTCTTTTCCACCGTAGGGTCCGAGATGGCGTCTAATGTTTATAATAAATACACACACACCACTGAATTCTGGATTCTGATTGGTTCAGAAGGTGCTGATCGATCACAGTTTGGTTTATATTAACGCGCTCGTTCTAATTTGTTATCGTTTCTATAGTAACGGCTCATTCACGGGGACGTGTACGTTGTATAAAAGGGTTTTTAACAGTCGTGAGTAATCTTTGACGTGCTGAAGAGACGTCTTTTGGACAGTTATGGAAGGAGTCTCCAGTGTCAGCGCGTTGTAACAGCGATATCTTCAGGACAGACGAGTTTACGCTTCTTATTAAAGTGAGGCTGATGAGAGAACGTCTCATTATAGCTGCTATAACGCAAGACAGATCAGGAGCTTCCTTATTCCATAGATGTTCCACAACATTAAAATGTAACTATAAAGGGATAAAAAGTGTCGTCTTTAATAAATAAGACACTGAAAACACTTCACGTAAAAGCAAACCCAGTGGAATCCGACGTGATTAACGCTTTAGTAAATGTTTACGCTCTCGGTACTCAGAACCGTTCGACCCTACAGTGGAAACGAGGCCATCGGTTCATGTTCAGCTCCATCTTAGCGCTAAAAAAAATGAAATAAAATAAAATCCTGCACATTTCACAAACAGGGCTGTTAAACAGTTCTCCATTTTCCATGAGTTCCTCCATTTTACTTTTTTACAGAAAATTCATGAGCTTTATATTAACTGTAGAGGGTCAGGGCTGTGATTCAGGAATCAGAGTAAACGTTTCTGGAAAAAATGTCACAATTATATCCAACTCGTAATATAAACTACATCATCATCATCATCATCATCATCATCGTCATCGTAACTCCAAATTGTACTTTACGTCGTTAGAGAATGACCAGCTATCACGCTGAATATAGTCAAGATACTGCATTCGGGTTTATATTTAGCGTCAAACTATAAAATGTAGAGTCCCAAACTGGAGCATATCGAACCCAGAACACAGCACGGCGTTTCTTTCGTTAATTTATAAGCGGATACAGGGCTCGCAAAATCGCTAGCCTGACGTCCCGGGGCTATTGTGTCATCCAGTCGGGCTACCAAACTGTATTTCCGCCCTGCCGGTCCGGCTATCTTATAGGGAGGAAAAATATATTGCAATGCTTTTGCATTCTCTCACAAACTTTCAACTTTCAATTCGCGATCGCGCGAACTGTGTATCAGTGACGCTCGTCCTGTCAGTCATTACTATCCTCACGTGACGAGTGAAATCTCCCGCGGCAAGCTGAAACACGTGATAGAGATCGCATGCGCAGTGGAGAAAATCGCTGATAGTTATGTGTGTTGATATTTCAGATTCAGAATCTGACACAGACTGAATTATGTTCCATATTGTTTTTACAATTTCATAGAAATTTCAGTTCAGTTAGAACCAAATATTTGTATTGATGATTGTAATTTGATTATTTTATACGATTGTTGTTATTTGTGTTTTGAAAATGTTTTTGATTGATGTTTTGTCTCCTTTACAATATTCTACATTAAAAATAATGTCTTTTTTTTTTTTTATTTGGGCTACCAAAATATGAAGAGTGCCTCCCCGAAGGGCTACCAGGGATTTTGAAATTTTGCGAGCCCTGGGATAATCTGTGATGTTCTCTGGGTCTTGTGTGCTCCAGTTTGAGAAACAAATCCTGACCAAAGTAAATCTCTCTCTCTCTCTCTCTCTCATCAGACAACGATACAATCACAGGCCCTGATGAAAAACTCAAAGCAAACCTACATTTTTATTAACGCTACTCTATAATCGTGACCTTTACGTTTCACGAGGCCGTGTTTTATCCACGCTGAGGATTGTACTTACTGCGGCCGCCTCCATAATAACCTCCTCCTCCTCCACCTCCGTATCCGTCCCGGTCACGCCGAGGTCCTCTCGCATGTTCCACCATCACCCGCTCTCCACACAGCTCCTTCCCGTTCAGCTCGTACACGGCGTCGTCCGCGTCACGCGTGTCCTCGAACTCCACAAAGCCGTAACTAACGGAAACACAACCACGAGACAGAACAAGACAAACTCACGTCTCTGCTGCACAAAGCACCAGAACAAACAGAACCTGGTTCTTAGTCAATAATACCAAAGGATCCAGTTCCAGCTGGATGTTCGTTGTTTTTTTTTTTTTTTTTAGCAGCTACAAGAAATAAATGCACTTGGGGGCGGGGCCAACAGTGCTCCTTGTTACTGATTGGTTACACATATTATGAGGTCACAGTATGCAACGTTATATATACACACACACCAACTTTACAGATGTAAAAGGGGAGGGAAAAAAAAAAAACAACAATCTGGTTGGTTGGAAAAATAAAAACATTTTAAAAATACACTCTATGGCCAAAAGTAAGTGGACACCTGTCCATCACGCCCGACTTCCCGCCTGCTCGCCACGCCCATTTTTCACCTGACCATCACACCTGTAGGGATGGTGGACAAAACAGAGAGGATCATGGACAATAGCTAACGCCTCTCCCTGCCTCACTCGCCAAACAGCGGAGCTTCTTCTCCAGTAGATTACGGCGGCTTCGCTGCTGTCCGACTCTACAGTGAGTCAGTAACGAGGTTGGGGTGTAGGGGTGTGAATCTTTGGGTTGACAGCGAACCGATTCGCTGGTTTTCGATCCGATTCAGAAGTGATTTTTGGAAAATTCATAACGATTCGATTCAGTTGACAACGATTCGATTCGACAATTCAATTCAGTAACTTTTTTAAAACACATTATCCACAGGATTTAACTTCAAATGTATCTCAAGCAAGAAAAAGAATGACAAACTACTTTAAACTGTTAATTACACCAAGTTTTTATTGCAGGAAAAGTAAACATTGCCTAGATTTTCCTGAACACATAGGCAAGCAGGAATTCACAAAAAGGTTAGGCGATGTCCCTTATGGAATCTGCTGCTTTCTTTACTGACATACGAAGATTTTTCTGTAACATTTCATTTTGTGCTGGAAAACCAATGTTTGGAATCTAAAATGTTTTTGGACTGAATCAATAATGTAGAAGTCAGAAAATTAAAAAAAAAAAAGGGTGTCTAAGACTTCTGCACAGTACTGTATGTATATTTTATTCCCTTTTATTTGTGGTATACTGTGAGTTTATTGTGAACTGTTAAGTCTTAGTCTTCCTTGTTGCTCTTGTGACACCAGATTTCCCTTTAGGGATCAGTAAAGTACTCTCTCTCTCTCTCTCTCTCTCTCTATCTCTGTCTGTCTCTCTATCTATCTATCTATCCATCCATCCATCTCTATTAACCTGAAGAGAGAGAGGAGAGAGGCTGGTGAGGGAACGACTGTTAATAGCTGCTATAACGTGCTTGATTTTATCCACCTGTTAGTTACTGGAGCGGCTGAAACACCTGAACTCAATCATTAGGAAGGGTGCACATACTTTTGGCCATGACAAGGGCAGAAAAAGAAACTTTTCCTGCATAACTCAAAACAGATTACACTTTTCATAAATTACAGTAAATGTAGAGTTTTAGACAGAAACTCTGAGATGTAGAAAGTGTTATAAATGCACTCAATATGCAGAACAACTGAGGGGTTAAAGCTCAAGTCTTCTCCAATTCCTTTAAAAATAATCCTGATTTAACTCATTCTCATGTCTTTAAGGAAGATAAAATGCACAGAATAGAGGCATTAGTGCACAAACAGCGCGTTAGTAAACAGTTACACTGATATTAAAGGTCGGGTTTGTGTGTAAATAAATTTATCTAACTGGAGTTAACAGGATTTTGCCTCTTGGTCACGTGATCTTGTTAACCAAACATGAATTTATCAGCGCTTCCCATCAATAGCTCATTTTGTCCCGCCTCCTGTATTATGATTGGCTACCCCGAACGTGATGATTGGCTCTCAGGTCATATCCACTGAATGGTCCAATCAGCGAACGTCTTGTATACACGATTAGCCAATCCGAATGCAGGAGGCGGGATCTGCTCAGGAAAAATGACGACTGTTTAGCTATGCTAGGTCAGTTTTGCAAAATCAAATATTATACGTCAAAAATCCTTAACATCAAGACTGCAACGTTTTATTTTATGTGATACAAGTTAGCTTTGTATGCACAAATAAGAGAAACACATTAACGCTATTCACGCAAGACGAAGCTAAACGCCGCCATTATGCTAATCTGAAAGCTAACTGCTAAATGCTAGCCGTATGTTCGTGTTTGTATAAAAGGTTGAAGCTTTAACTCGTTTTTTGTTGTTATTATTTACCCATTTTTCAGGTCGACTTCCAGCAGCTTTCCATATCCACTGAAAAACCGCTGTATGTCCTTCTCGCGGACGTGGTAACTCAGGCGGCCGATGTAAACGCGAGGCATGGCGGTCAGCGTTGTTCCACAGCAGCGCCGCTGGCCGGGACCCACTGCGCATGCGCGTATGTGGCCGCGATGAGGAATCACGTGACATTCCTTCAGAAATCATAATTCATCCATTTCGGCTTTATGAAATGGTTTCGCTTCATGTTTTTTTTTTTAATTCCCAAAATGGAGATTTTTCAAAATAAAAGTCTTGAGAACACCTCTGTTCACTGCGCAATTAAAACAAGTTTTTATATCAGAATTTATATTTCTGTTCTGAAAGTTTAATCAATTTTCTTTGTTTTTCAGTTTTAAAATTTAAATAAATTATAACAAAGATATACAAAACAGTAAAGCATGTAAACTAGCAAAAAAAAAAAAACAGGATCAAATGAATGATCAAAGCTATTAATAATTATCTTGCCTGAATGAAGCATTTCTCTTACATTTTTATTTTAATTTAATTTATTTATTTATTTTTAAATCAGAGAATATACTGTATAAAATATGACTTGAATGATGTTTAGGTTTTTAGGTTACTATAGTGCCGTAATCACCGCCTGAAATTTTCCAAAAGCAATTTTATTTTTTATTATTCATTTATTATAGTTTTTTTTTTTTTTTGGTAGAAAATAGACTTCTGGTGCAAATATATTTTTTACAAATACATTTTTACAAAGA
>CM040469.1:887248-918949 GCA_022758105.1 Pangasianodon gigas | reverse complement strand
ATATATATATATATATATATATATATATATATATATATATATATATATATATATATATATATATATATAGCGCATAACAGTACAGTGAACTTCTTTCTTCATATATCCCAGGCTGTTAGGAAGCTGGGTCAGATATGATACAGAAGCAGAGAAGGTTAGGGGCTGAGCTCAAAGCCCCATCAGTGGCAGCTTGGTAGTACTGGTGCTTGAACACCTCACTTTCTGCTCAATAACCCAAAGCCTTAACCACTGAGCTCACCAAAGTCCTTCAAAGCAACGTCCGTGCAACGCTTAGCATTGTTTACCAAAATTCTTGTTATCTCACTAACAAACATCATCCATCCATCCATTTTCTCTACAGCTTATCCTACACGGGGTCGCGGGGAGCCTGGAGCCTATCCTAGGGGACTCGGGGCACAAGGCAGGGGACACCCTGGACGGGGTGCCAGTCCATCACAGGGCACAATCACACACACTCACACACCCACTACGGACAATTTGGAAATGCCGATCAGCTTACAATGCATGTCTTTGGACTGGGGGAGGAAACTGGAGTACCTGGAGGATATCCCTGACGCACGGGGAGAACATGCAAACTCCGCGGACACAGCGCAGAGGCAGGAAACCCTAGCAAACTGTTAATACAATGGGTCTCAAAGTGAGGTTCATGAACAAAATCATGATTTAAAAAAATTTTGTTCCAGTAGTGGAAATCACAACCCACATTATCAAAGCTATTACATTTAGGGGTCCAAGCACCAAAGTCAGCTCAGATGTAATGTGTCTATTGAGGGGGTCAGTGGAATTTATTTCACAGTTTTAAAGGGATCCCTGGCTGCAGAAAGTTTAAGAACCCTTGACATAATAAATAATAATAGATATGTTGTTAACGTAAGTTAAGCTAAATGCTTGATTAATTGGTGAACTGCGGTAAAAATGACTGAGCAATTCAATCACTATAGTAATTTTTTTTTCAACATTATTTTTTTGTTATATTTTCTGCCCTAATAACATTCTGTAGTCTCAGAGGCATCAAAGTCCTTTGAGTAAAGTCTTGGAAATGTTCCCAAAAAAACTAGTAATAGATCGACAGTGATGAAGCTTTATATGTGGATTTGAAACAGTAGTTAAAATCTGACAAAAAAATACCCAAAAATAACTCAAATAAAAAATAGGTAAGTAAGTAAACAAATAAAAACAAATAAATAAGTAAAGAAAAAAGAAAAAGAAAGTAAAGTAAAAGAAAGAAAGAAAGAATTTCAGGTTTCTGTAGCTACTGTGGAAACATGTTTCTTCATAAGTAACGGATCGATGTGAATGATATATACAAACATTTCAGCACCTCCTGGAAAGATTTATTTATAGGCAACGATGTTAACTAAAGGAACAAAGTGTAACTCACGGCAGCGAAGGTGAGAGTGATCAGTACTCCAGAAAAGAATCCTCCGGGGCCCAGCCAAGGGTACCACCGCACAGGGGGCGGAGCTGGCTGACAGCGAATCACACGCTCAGCTTGCTGTAATACTCGCAGAGACTGAACAATACGCGGGTCGGCCATGATGTTCTGTCGTCTTCTCGCCACTTTGGCCTGGAAATGTTTCTCCACCAAATCCCTGCACAGAACACACACTTCATATCAGCTTCGGTGCGTATAAAAAATTTATTTTGTTTCATAGCTGTCAATAAGCCTCTGAGATTTTTATTGAGTAGAAGATTCCGAGACGAGGTTTTTCAGTAGTGTCTAGACCATCACCTTTAAACACAAACACTCACCTTTACACCTGAAAAAACAAATCAGGGATAGAAAATGTGGACTGAAAAAGAAAATCTTTTTTTTCTCTTCTGTCCACTGTAATAAAATTACAACATAAACACACAAAAGGCAATTTAAAAATGAAAAATAAAAAGACTAATATGATGACATATGAATGAGAAGACGGTGAGTGTTGAAATAAATCTAACTGGAGTGTAGCGTATTGTAATATATTGCAGCATGAATAGTCCTAGTTGTATTTTTCACATTAATGACTGGTTTAATTTAACGAAATGGCTTCCACACTCTTTATTCACCAGTGCATAGAATAGCACTTGATCCAGCACATCTTATTGTATTGCATTTAATCATGCTCTGTCAGTTACTTAATGAAGCCAAAAAATATTTATAAATCAAGGTCATGAAATTGTAATGTGTGTGTAGGATGTAGGCAATTCTATCACATATTTTGCTGACTACGTTGATTTGTTGAAATACCTGGCTGCATAACTTTCTAAAATGTGAATGCAGTCCTTTAAAAAAAGAAAGTGAACTGAACTTATAACGCTGAGAGAATTATATGTGGTGTGAACACAGCAGTCTCACCTGAATGAGATGTTGACTTTGGGGAAACCGTACCAGATCCTGCGACAGGTCGGACACATGGTCTTCCTGGAGGACTGCAACCACATGGCGAGACAGTGACGACAGAAACTGTGTCCACAGCTCAGCGTGGTGGGATCCAGCAACACTTCATAGCAGCAGAGACATGTGACTTCAGGCAGCGAGATGCCGTTAGCTTTAACACCATCATCATCATCATCATCATCATCATCATCATCAAACCCTGAGATGTCGATGCGGCAGTCGGTGGGTTTGTGGTGCACGTCTGCCATTGAACTGCAATCAGACATCAGATATCAGCTACATGGAGGCATACATTATATATAAATAAATGTTCAGTGTGTGTGTGTGTGTGTGTGTGTGTTGGTGATTGAAACTGCAATAACACATACTGATTCCTTCTGGAACAAATCGCAAGCACTATTTATTTATATTTATATGATAATTATTTAAAGTGTGTCCATACAATTCAGGTTTTACTTCATAGTTCATATCAGTGATTTTCAAACTGTTTAAAGTCACCTACACCTTTACTAGACTAGGAATTATTTTTTAGAAAACTGTAAGTGAAAAAAAGAGTATTTAATGCAAATATTACATATATTACAGAGAACAATATTTGTTGATATCACTTTCTTTTTATCATAGATTAATATAATGGATTAATATAAAAAGGGAGAAAATTGTTCTGAAATAGTGGTATTTGAGTTTCAGTTTTCTTTTTAGCTGGTTCTGTATTGTCTTGTGTAAAAGACAAAGCAGTCTGTATTTTTAACAAGCCACTAACATCCAGTTTATTTCTGTCACAAATAGAGTTATTCACAGTTATGTTCCACTCCATGGCAACAAAATATGTTCAGTTAAAAACCCAGCTCCAGTGCTCAGTCATTCTTCTGTAGTAACTTATTAAATCTCTTTTAATTGCAGTTATAGAATATTTTAGTGCTATTTTCTGTTAAAAGTCAGTCATAAGCCCTACAAAAGTCCTAAAAGTGGCAAAAGTTTTAAACAAAATGACAAAATAAAAAAAGCAAAAAAGGGTGAAATCTTAAAATATAAATATAAATTGTGCAAATAAAAATTGACTAAACTAAAAATTCATTTAAACTTGAGCTGGAGTTTGGACACACTCTTCTGAGAAAATGTACTGAAATTCAGACGTAAGAGGAAAAATCCCTTCCAGAAAAAATTCCAGAAAAAAAAAACTTGAGAGAGTGAAAGAGTGATTGAGAGAGAGAGAGAGAGAGAGAGAGATTAATAAATGAAGCAATTTTTTTTTTTTGGTAAAATGTAGTTTTATTTTAATTAAGCTTTGATTATAATTATTTGTACTTGCAACATCTATTTTTTGTTTTTGTTATTTTTTTATTAAAGCTTTGTTTGTAGATTTGTATTTTTTCATATTTAATATGTAATATTTAATGATTTTTGTAATCTGTCAGAAGTACCAGGTGTGTTTTAGGTTTTCATAACATATAATAATACATCGTTATAAAAAAAAAAAAGGTCTAATTAACTTTATTAAGAAAAGTATTTATCTACATGTTTTCACCTGATGAGGTGAGATGAACATTACCTACAGATCTTTATCTTGAGTTTAGGAAATTCCCTCTGAGCAGCTGATTGACAGTGGCATACAAAGCAGAATGTGATACCCACAAACAAAGAAGTGAAAGTAAAAATGTTCGTATTTTTGAGAATACAGCAGGTTTATAGTTCGATTTATGTAAAGTTTAATCGCAACAAGAGTTAGTGTTAAAAATAATAACTACAACTAGCCCTTTTTTAATGTCTGCTATGTGCTCTGCTGTGCAGAACCATAAGCTTACAATATAGTAAACATTCAGAAAGTAAGGTAAAGTGAAATCAGGAAGGAGAGAGAGAGAGACAGACACACAGAGAGAGAGAGAGAGAGAGAGAGAGAGAGAGAGAGAGAGAGAGAGAGAGGGAAAGAATATTCAGCAGTACTTACTTCAGTCCGGCTCGACTTACAGATGATGATGAGAGAAGTTGTGGTGAAAATGAAACTCAGACCTTCTGATCAAAACTGTTTGCTTTAAAGCAGGACGTCTAAAGCGAAAGTAACACCCTCATCATCACACATCACTCACGAGAGGTTGGCCATAAACTCCGCCCTAAAACCTGTTCCTCCTCCTCCTCGTCACACTCAGGAAGACAGTTACATTTATGGCAAATGGCAGACACCCTTATCCAGAGTGACTTACATTTATCTCATTTACACCACTGAGCAGTTGAGGGTTAAGGGCCTTGCTTAAGGGCCCAGCAGTAACAATGCTGGGGTTTGAACTCACAACCTTACAAAAGAAACTCTAATGGCTTACTCACTGAGCTACCACTGCTCACATCCCATCAGCCAGCAGGCAGGAGATAAACCTAAGATAAACTATAAAATCTAGCTTTTTATTAAACCTATACGCACTTAAAACTTTCCCATCTTGATAGAATTTAAAGTTACAGCTTTACCTCTGACTGTTACAAAGCACTGACACTGGAGACTCCTTCCATACATCTTACATCATAAACACATTTCTCCTTACAGAAAATGTCACCAAACTTCACATCATACATATTTTATACCACAGTGCTGTAGAATTCTGGACTCTGATTGGTCAGAAGGTTGACAGTTGATTCATTTTCTATAACAGCAGCTCTGACAGTAGCGCAGGTCTGTAATAATGAACTCGTTCTAATACGTTATGGTTTCTATAGAAACAGCTCATTCACAGGGAAGTTTTCTGTAAGGAGAAATGTGTTTATGTAACATTTATGGAAGGAGTCTCCAGTATCAGCGCTTTGTAACAGTCAGATGTAAAGCTGTAACTTTAAGTTTTCTGACATCTTAAAACATAACACTCTAAATTCCAGATGTTTCCTGCTGAAATTCATTGTTCATTTTTTTTATTGCACAATTTTTTTTACAATAAACATGATCCAAAAGCAGCTTTACAGAAATCCAGATGTAGATTTAGATCCTTAGTGAACAATCCAGAGGAGACAGTGGCGAGAAAAAAAACTTCCTGAGACGACGTGAGGAAGAAACCTCGACTCCACGTGGAACCCGTCCTCTTCTGGATGACGCCAGATCGTGAGATTATAAATCATTCCAGTATGCTGGTGTAGAAGAGTAAAGACACACAGTACTGAGTGTGTGTTCAGGGTGTTCAGTGTGAGCAGATTGTAAATAAGAGTCCTGATGATGAGAAACAGGACAGTCTTTATGATTACAGCAGCAGCTCTTACACACAAATCTACAGCATCCAGGTGAGATAAAACACTGAAGCCAGGGAGAGTTTTGGGAAGTGTAAATCTTTAGAGTATGTATGCATGTGAGAGCTTTAACCAGGTCTGAAGAGTGAGAGGAACCAAAAGAACCCTAAGTTAATAAAGTTTATTCATAATGGAACACAACATTTTATCATTAAACGCCAGTTTCTAGCTAAAACCCTGCTGCTGCTACTGCAGTGTGTCCTGCTCTTCCATGGCATTCCTCCTCAGGTCCCGTAAAACACGCTTCAGGACGCTCGTCATTGTCTCATAGACATCCTGACCATCGCCAACGTTCTCCATCTGTAAAGAAGATCAAATATACGTGTAGCTGAGAACTTATTACAGGTGCGTATGTCATTTTCTGAGACGTGTGAAAATCATTTCTACTTCAACACCTATTTTATAGATACCTTTCAAAAAGAGCTTCAACAATGGGGGAAATTTTAGCTTCTTTCACTGAGAGAAGTACAGAGGCCACGCCCCCTTCACTGAGACTGATAGGTACAGAAGCCACACCTCCTTCACTGAGATGGACAAATACAGAGGCCACGCCCCCTTCACTGGGACTGACAGGTACAGAGGCCATGCCCTCTTCACTGAGAGAAGTACAGAGGCCACACCCCCTTCACTGAGACTGACAGGGACAGAAGCCACACCTCCATCACTGACACTGACTAATACAGAGGCCACACCTCTTTTGCTGGGACTGACAGGTACATAGGCCACGCCCCCTTCACTGAGACTGACAGGTACAGAGGCCACACCTCCTTCACTGAGACTGACAGGTAAAGAGGCCACGCCCCAGTTGTCAATTTATCATGACACTGAAAAATGTCATCTAGAAAAGATAAAAAGAACTGACACTGTGTGATTTTTGCTCTTACAGTGTATCATTGAGAAATAATGATAAAATGGAAAAAAAGAAAGAAAAATCGAATTAATTTATATTTAATGAAAGTGTTAGTGTTATTAACTAGTTTGAATAAAATGTAATTTAACAAATTAAAAAATATGGAAATATAGCCACAAGCAGCCATCACCGTGCTCCAAGCACTTTTTGTAAATGGACACCAAATCGCAATTCCTGCGTATTTTTGGCCAAACAATTTCCGTTTTTCACCTGAAATTCACGTAACAGAAGCTAATTTTGTAATAATCGCTCATTTACATGACTGGCTTTTTGTTATGCTTTTTATTATTCCATTTGATTTTAGGAAATGGTGTCCTAGAGAAAGCGTAAAAAAACATAGAGTAGAAAGTGTGCATTTGTTAACGCGCCCCCTAGTGGACAGTTTTCACAACATTCAGTCACCGATGTAGATTCTTGGACCCCTAATTAACCTAGCATGAATGTATTGCTAATGTTATACACACTGCAGAATAACACACACCCGTGTAAACGCCTTTATTACTCGCTCCACAAACGCTTCCTCCACCTCTTCAGGCATCACCAGCAGACGAGCGAAACAGTCCAACACACACAGCAGCGTTTCTCTCGAAGCCTGGAAGAAAAAATTCAATCACATCTGCAGTTAAAAAGCAGGATTCTTTCAAAAATGTGCACATAAAATTCTTAAAATACAAACACTAGCTAACATGATTTACATTGTTCTTACTGGTATATTTCTTTCTTTCTTTCTTTCTTTCTTTCCTATTTTTTACTTGACTTTCTTTCTTTCTTTCTTTCTGGACTTTATTTTATTGTACATTTCTTTCTCTTTTATTGTAACTGACTTGTTTTATTTTTTTGTTACTAATTTCTTTGTGAATTTCTTTTTTCTTTGTGACTCTTTCTTTCTTTCTTTCTTTCTTTGAGTTTTTATAATAAATATTTATGGTATGATATCTCACAAGGACTTTGATTTATTTATTTATTTTTTAAACATTTTACATGATGTTTTAAAGTGGAATTTAATTAAAATTAAATTATTTTCCAGAATTTAAAATTGTATGTAATGTTTTTAGCCTGGATTCACATAGAAATTAAAATTTTAAAAATAATAATTGTATTTAATCAGTTAAAATTTTGCTGGTACAATAAATTTTAAATTCAGAATTAAACTTTTTATAGAACTTCGGCGCTTTTTTTTTAATAGAAAATCGGCGCTACAGTATTTCAGCCAATCAGCATTTATGAGAACAATTCTTATAGAATCTGAATTTAATGCACAGATTCTGAAATTTTTTAATGTTTTTTGCTGAATTTAAATTCTGTACAACTGGTCATGTTAAATTTGATAAACTTAGAATTCAGTTGATTTAATTTCAAAAAATTAAAATGTGAAATGTAAAAATAAAGCAGATGAATAAATTCAGATTTACAAAATATGAATCCTTTTTTCAAAATCTCATTTCAGAAATCTAAGTGAGATTTCAGAGGTTTCTTACCCGCTGTAGTGAATTTAAGACGGTCTTTGGCTCTGTGTTTTGCTGTTTCAGTGTCTGAACGTCTGTCAGTGAGATAACGGGTTCCTTTAGCTGCTCTAACCAGGACCACAGGATTCCCGTCAGGACAAACGGATCTTTCTCCAAACACAGACGCTCAAATCCTCCCTGAGAGTTCAGATCCGTCTGTCGGGACACACACCACCTCTGCGGTTTATACACACTCCATACCACACTCCATACCACGGCTTTATGCTTTCATTCTATAATCTCCTCACTGTTACATGCTTTTATTCAGCACGTCTACTCTACTGTGTGTAAAATTTACAGAAAGAAAGAAAAAAGAAACAAAGAGAGAAAAATCACGAAGAAAGAAAAAAGTAAAAAATATATAAGAAGTAAGAAATGTCATAAAAAAGGAAGAAAGTCACAAAGAAAGATACAAAATGTCAGCAAGAAATAAACAAAGAAGGTCACAAAAAAAGAAAGTCGCAGAAAGAAATAAAAACAAGAAAGTTTCAAATGAAGGGTAGGAAGTTAATATAGAAAAAACAGAAACATGGAAATTTAAAAATAATCACTGAATACTGAAAATACTGAAATCAAAGAAAGAAAGAATGAAAGAAAGAAAGAAAGAAGATAGGAAAAAATTACAAATTAATATACAAAAATGTCACAAAACAGGCAAAAGTCAGAAAGAAATCCACAGAAATGTGTAAAGTTACACAAAAGAAAGAAAACAGAGTGTTACATACAGTAAGAAATGTAATAATAAGTAGGAAAGAATTTAAAAAAGTCACAAAATAGACAAAAAAATCAGGAAGAAAGAAAAAGAAAGAAAGAAAGAAAGAAAGAAAGAAAAAGAAAGAAAGTTTAGGGGAAAAAGATCAAAAGAAAGGAAAAAGTTGTAAATAAATATACAAAAAAGTCAAAAATGGACAAAAATCAGAAAGAAAGAAAGAAAGAAAGAAAGAAAGAAATGTAATGTAATGAGGTGTGTGTTTACCTGCCAGCTGCTCACTTTGAGGACGTGCTCCTCTTTTCCGTCGTGGTTCAGGTCGAGTGCGAGTGACTGAGCCACCAGCAGACGCCGAGCCTCCAGAGTCAGCTCCGACTGGATGGTGAGGAACGGCACCTCTGATAACTGAACCTCCTCCTCTTCCTCCTCCTCCTCATCATCATCACCTCCTTTATAGTTCCTTTTATTCCCTTCATGACCATTCTTCCACACCTGCACCTTGGAGAAGCTCCTCTTCTTCTCTGTTTGTTTGGAGACGCCGAGCGATTTGCTGCGCTGCAGAACCGACTGACGTCGAGTGTTCAGAAGAGAACGTCCCTCTTCCTGTTCCACTCCTGTCTTTAGTTCCCAGAGGCTGCTGCAGGAACCGTAGGTTGATAAATCTCTCAGCGTGCCATGAGGGGCATCAGGGCAGTTATGGGACATGTTGATTTGAAATGAAGCCCTCCTTCCAGAATTAGCTAAAATGGGAAGGTGGTTTTCTGAGAGGTTTGGCGTATCACAGTGTCTGTGCAGATCCGAGTCACTGTAGCTGAGGTTCTTGTGAGCGTAGTGAAGAGGCAGCTGCGAGCTGTGCTTAGGAGTCGCGAATGGACCAGGAAGTCGAGGCAGATTGAAATTAACCACTCCCACCATGATGTGGCTGCTGATCTTAGGTTCTGATCTGGCGTTGAAGCAAACCGAGCTCTCGTCATCAGATACCACGTCTGGAACCTCTAGAACGTCCTCCTCAATGACCTGCCGGTTCTCTGCAATGTCCAACAAGAGCTTGCAGATGAGTGGCACGAGCTTTGGTATGTATCTCAGCTGCCGAGCTTCTTCCCCATGCAGGATGTGTTTCTGACGAATCAGGAACTGGGGAAGCGTGACGGGATTGGCTCTTGGATCAGCGTGGGCGAACACGTTCCTCAGCGGAATCAGGAACTTTGCAAAGTTCCGTACACACACCAGCTGTCCTCTGGTCTGGATGGAGTTCGGCCGTTTGGATCGCACCAATAAAACGGCCTGGTTGGCGGTCATGCGTGAAGTGAACACCAAGAAGCAGGCGAGTAAGACACCTGTGGAACCGGTCACCTTGATTAAAATAATCACATGAAAATCACACGAATGTGTACGAATTGTAATGTACCTGTTCTCCCGAGTCCTGCGTGACAGTGAACAGCGATTTTCCCCTCTTGCATGGAGAAACACATGACTTTCACAATGTCCAGGATTGCAGTGAGGGAGGCCACGCCGTAGTCGTTCCATCCAAAGTTGTAAAAATAAACTGCAACACCAGAGACATGTCATTAGATCACCATGTTACTGCACATCCTAAAGAACATGTGCTTCCATTTGTGGGCAGTGGAACCTCAGTGATCAGGCGCAGACTACTAGAAAGCCACTTGAACCATCAATACCCCTAACCACCAACTCAAATAAATTCCCCCAAACCCGACTATCTGAACGTAACCCAAGTGGCACAGCAGAAAAGCTTTGGCCCTATCATTGGAAGACCACGAGTCTGAATCCCAATGATGCCAAAGTCAAAGTCAAAAAAGCAAACATGGCCATGCTGTCTGGGTGGGAGGGGCATTCTCACACTCTCTCTCCTGTCAATCACAGCGACACTATCCAATCGTGGATGTCAGCAATCTCATGTATGAGGAAGAGGGCAGATAGCGCTTTACTCCATGTGTGTTTCACAACCTCATAATGCAGAATGAGCAGCAGTTTGAAAAGATGTGTAGGTTGTCCACACACGGCCCCCTCCGCCCAAAAAAAAAAACAAAAACAAAACCAAACAAACCCATATTCTCAACAGCTTGTGCCTACTTTTCAACCTTATTGGCAACCTTCTTGAAGAATTGCTATTATTTATAAAGGTGATAGATAGATAGATAGAATTTGGCTGGAGAAGTTCTTAATCTATTCAACCACGCCTATAAGAGACAAACTACAAGAGAGACTAGCAACTTGGTGCTTAGGGTAGGGTTAGTGAACGTAGGGTTGAAGTGTATGGCAGAGTTACTGGTTGGTTGTTGAGGAAATGGGAATAAAATCGGATTATAGCAGGAATCTTGATGTCCAGTGTCTGAAATTACGGCGTGCATTTACAAACTATAATCAATTATTCCAGATCTCCAAGAAGCAACTTAGTGAAACCAGAAGATAATCTATTAGAGAATTTCTAAGACATTGGTCCACATGAGTTCTCCACCTTAGCCACACCTTAGCATGTGAATACTTTCCTTTCAGTTGTGAAAGTCGTGGGTGAAATGATGGTTTATTAGATCATCACTCACTCCCAGCCTGCATGAAGGTCTCGGGCCGGTAGGTGAAGCCGCTCTCCGGGTCTAGCGGGTTTCCACAGTCAGCATGTTCGCCGGGTCGCTGCAGATTAATGACTGTCTTCAAACCACACCTTAACAAGGACAGACACAGAGTTAATAAGACTAAACCAGAGCTAGCAAGGTTAAGAACAAAACAGTTGGAAATCTGAAGCCTGTCTGAAGCCTTTGGGTACCTTTGGAATTGCTCAATGATGTTGTACTTTTCTATGGTTTCAGTAGAAGGTCGTGCCATGGCGAGTAAGTTGTCTGTGACCCTAAACATGCAAGAATCTGGTAAAAATGTTGGCTTTCCAAAGTAACTTAAAATTGTGATTGAATGAAATTGCTGATTTTGCTAACTCTCAAGCTCATCAACATTTCAGTCTTGAGATATTTACAAGCAACAGCTGCGTTCCATTCTGAAGTGATCATGACTATGCCCTACTCACTCATCCCTATGCACTTACTCATCACTATGCCCTACTCACTCATTCCTATGCACTTACTCATCACTATGCCCTACTCACTCATCCCTATGCCCTACTTACTCATCCCTATGCCCTACTCACTAATCACTATGCCCTATTCACTCATCACTATGCACTCACTCATCACTATGCCCTACTAACTCATCACTATGCCCTACTCACTCATCCCCATACACTATTCATTCATCACTATGCCCTACTCACTCATCACTATGCCCTACTCACTCATCACTATGCCCTACTCACTCATCACTATGCACTCACTAATCACTATGCCCTACTCACTCATCACTATGCCCTACTCACTCATCCCTATGCCCTACTCACTAATCACTATGCCCTACTCACTCATCACTATGCACTCACTAATCACTATGCCCTACTCACTCATCAGTATGCCCTACTCACTCATCCCTATGCCCTACTCACTCATCACTATGCCCTACTCACTCATCCCTATGCCCTACTCACTCATCACTATGCACTCACTCATCCCTATGCCCTACTCACTCATCACTATGCCCTACTCACTCATCCCTATGCCCTACTCACTCATCACTATGCACTCACTCATCACTATGCCCTACTAACTCATCACTATGCCCTACTCACTCATCCCTATGCCCTATTCACTCATCCCCATACACTATTCACTCATCACTATGCCCTACTCACTCATCACTATGAAAACTGAGACGAGACGAAATCACAGGCTGAAACATTACTAATGTGAGATGGGGCGATCAGTTAAAATCATAGATTTAAAAACAGTTATGTAACTGTCAATCACTCCAGATTCATATGTCGATGATGTGCAGTGAATGTGTGTGAGAGTGTGTGAATGGACTGACGTCCCATCCAGGGTGCATTCCCATTTTGGAGCCAGTGTTCCCAGGACCAGCTCTGGATCCACAACGATCCAACAGCACTTACTGAAAATGAATGAATGAATTTTATCAACTGTTTACTGATTTTATAAATTTAAAGTTTACTGAGATAGTTATAAAAACACGAACTGTTCATCAGAGCGTATTTGCTGAAGCTTTACTTTCAGCTGTTTAATTCTTTTTAGTTATAGTTTACTGTTACTAAAGGGAATGTTTCATAATTATATTTATATATAATATATTATATTTATAGGTAAACAACAGTAAATGTTTTTTATCATTTCAGCCTGGAACGCTGCAGTGGGCGTGTCCCTCTGTGAGCGTAGGCTTCATCACTTCAGAATGGACCGTTCCACACGCCATCATCTTTTTCACACTTGTATAAAATGCACCATGGATCATTTCAGGTACCAAGAGGAATAGAGGCCCCTGATGGCCTGTTGGTCTTCACTCCAGCGTGATGCGTCTTCGTACTTGCAGGATCGGCCTCCACACCCGATGGAGCACTGCATGTGGGTGGGAATCACGTAGCGCAGCGTCTCCCCAACCACCGTGTACTTCGCCGTGGCCATTGTCATTCTTACTGCCAAAGAGGAAACAGGGAAAGTCATGACAAACGTGTTGAATCTTGGTGTTTATTGTGCGCTCCAGACCTACAACTAAACACCATGAGGAGTGAGTGTGGAACTGTAATGGCGAGAGAACTCTGAGAACTTCAGCTGGAGTTCTGGGTGGTTTCTGCTCTGAGCTAAACAGAAGAACCCTAAAAGTATCTTGGTTAGGAGTCTTTGGAGCAGACGGTGGGTGAGGTGGTGGGGGTGGAAATGGAGAGAGAGGAATTTATTTAAGTTAACCAGGAAGAAAGCTGAGCCTCAAGTCTGGACTTTCTCCCAAACTTCAGTTATTACACGACTCCATTTTATAAGCGAGATCTTTCACTGAGAAGAAGCAATGGTGCTAACTGCAGCTCCATCTTCTGTGTGGTTCCTCAATGGTTCTTTGGATGGTTAACAGTTTTAGATCAACTTGGAAATACTCTTTTCTGAAAGAGAACCCCCACCACCACATACACACACACTTTAAGGTTTTACATAGAAGCTTTAAAGTTTTCCTCCAGCCAGACAAACCTAAGAACCCTTAGTGAAAGAAATTTCAATGTGGATGAAATCTTAAACAAACTATGGGTTCTTTGGATAATGGTTCTTAGCTTCCTACTACTGTTGTTCTTGAAAAACATCTTGTTGTAGGCTTCAATATAGAACTTTTAATGGTTCCACCAGTGGGACAACCTAAATATACTTGTTTTCTTCCTTAACTTTTTTTTTTTAATAAGTATAAACTTATAGCTTTAATGTGAAGTTTTCCGATGTCTTCAGGACAGAGGAGTTAAAGCATCTTTGCAGTTTCTCAGTAACATGACAAGCTGCATTTTTTTTTGTCTTATTAACTAGAAAAAAAAGAGAGGCTGGTGAGGGAATGACTGTTTATAGCTGCTATAACATAAGTGAGAACAGGAACTAACTTGTTTCACAAACATTAAACGCAACTATAAAGGGATAAAAAGTATGGTGTTCTTAAATAAAAAAAAAAAAAAGTGCAATTATTACCAAACTGCTGTGTTGTAAGAGGAAAATAACTGATTTTGGACTCCTCTCCATCACACCACCCTGTTGTTGATTATTTTTCTAAAACAGCATTCCTTATTCATTAACGAGTCCAAAATCTCAGAATAGATTACATATGAAAATGACTATTTATGATAAAATGCATTCATACAAAAACAATCTATAATCATTAATTGAACTAAGGGTTAATAAAAGGTTCTAATAAATATTCTAAATAATATATACAAATATGCAAATAAGATGTAAATTAGGTCTATTTTTTTTTGCTGTAGTCAGAAAAATGTGCTTGTCATTTTTAAAAACGTACCAGACTCCATGTTGTTCAGCAGGAAAACAGCAGAACGGCATTAAGACTGACTCCAACCTCCATTAAATTATCTGTAAGTTAAAATATACGTTGAAACATTAACGTAAACAATTTTTAAATACAATTTTAGACTAAAAATTATTGTATCTACAGAGGAATTTTATGAACCTGAGTACTGGTGAGTGAGGAATCACAGGATTGGATTGAGGCTCTTTATACAGTACGTATACATTGGATATCATTTTAATTTAATTTACTGTAGAGTCAGATATACACTTTGTATTTTTAATTATTTGTATCATGTTCATACTCTCTGTTTTTTACTACTACAATAAAACATTACTGTATCTGCTGCTCTGCTGGATCTGATTTAACAGCTTCAGAAAATAAATCAAATTTACCTGTAAAATCACGGAGCATGAACTGTACTTCAGGTTTCTCAGATGTACACAGGATCCTGGATCTTGAAACGTGAATTAAAACCATCTCATGCTCATTAAAACCACCAAGAAAAAAAGATTTGGTCTGATTTGGTCTGATTGGTCAGTGTTTCATCAGCAGCTCGTCTGATCATCATCATGCCTTGTAATTATCCAGCGCAAAGCTTTTATATGTCACTATTAAAAATGAAAAGTCCAGCACACTTAAATACGTACACAGATGTACAAAAACTGGTATTAAATGTAAAGATCATCGGTATAGCGCAGGCTGAAGGTCGAGAGATAAACAAGGCCACTATTTCTGACTGCTCCTAGTTTAAGCCACTAATCCACTTATTCCTGAAACAGCATGAGAAAGTCACCGATCATGAAGAACCAGAACTGATCCTAATCATTTAGATTATTTCTTTGTGCTTTAAACTAAACTTGGTAATGCTTTACTAGTAATATTTACTGCATTAAATAACCTTGACAAAAAATTAATTAACCTTATTATGAATTCTGGATTCTGATTGGTCAGTGGGTGTTGATTAATTTCCTCTAACAGCAGCTCGGAGATTAGTTTCCATAGTAACAGCTCATTCACAGGGACTTGTGTGGCCACATAAACACATTAAACAAGTTTTTTTTCTCAAAGTCTTTCAAATTTATGCTTGAAATATTATCATTTTTTTCTTTAACTTGGATACTTTATTCTCAAAATATTACAATTCCTCAAAATATTGCATCACATGACACCACAATAATGATGCACACCTACGGAATATAATATATATATTTTATTAAAATCAGACTTCATCAAGTCACATAATAATCCAGCAAAGATATTCTTATAAATCATCATGTGGTTATTCATTTGTGTTAAAAATGTTGTACATGAAAAACGACTGGCCCCGATACCCAGCATTTTAGAGAATACAGCATACAGAATTTCAAGGATTAAAAAAAAAAAAAAAAAACTGGCATGAAAACATTAAACGGTAGCGAATTAGGCTTCTTTTACACTAGGTGTGTTTCTTCCCTTTACCTTCAGCACACATTTTACATGAAATGTTTTTTTTTTTTCATATGTGCAGTATAACCAGTGATTTTTATTTATAAAACCTCTTGTTAAAGCAGCTTTGAAAATTATATAAATGTGCAAATGATCCCGTTCTTCAACATAAACACTATTGTGACAATGAATCATCTGCGTGAACAGTTATTGAATCATCTGCGTGAAGTTACTGAATCATCTGCGTGAAGTTATTGAATCATCTGCGTGAACAGTTATTGAATCATCTGCTTGAACACTTAGTGAATCATCTGAGTGAATAGTTATTGAATCACCTGCGTGAACAGTTATTGAATCATCTGAGTGAATAGTTATTGAATCATCTGCATGAACAGTTATTGAATCATCTGTTTGAACACTTATTGAATCATCTGTGTGAACACTCAGTGATTCATCTGCTTGAACACTTATTGAATCATCTGTGTGAACACTCAGTGATTCATCTGCTTGAACACTTATTGAATCATCTGAGTGAACAGTTATTGATTCATCTGCATGAACATATATTGAATCATCTGCATGAACAGTTCGTGAATCATCTGCGTGAACAATTAGTGAATCATCTGAGTGAACAGTTAGTGAATCATCTGCGTGAACACTTACTGAATCATCTGAGTGAATAGTTAGTGAATCATCTGAGTGAATACTTATTGAATCATCTGAGTGAACACTTAGTGAATCATCTGTGTGAACAGTTAGTGAATCATTTGTGTGAACAGTTAGTGAATCATTTGCGTGAGCAGTTAGTGAATCATTTGCGTGAACAGTTAGCTTTGGACGTGGTTGTACTATTTAATGTAAATCCCTTCATGTAAATGGAGAAGATTTCTCAGTGCTATGGCAGAATGATCTCAGTGCTGGTGAAGGATCTGGTCCGGGTCTCTGTGGTCTGTCGATGGTCGGGTCACATTTCTGTGGTTCTTCATTTCTTCTTCTTTTTCTGATTTCCTTTGAGACAGTGAGATTGGGATATGAGGCATTGCGGATTGAGTTCTTACTCATCTTTCACATTTGGAAAATAACATTCATAACAATTTATTAATTTAGCACCAGCTCTGTCATTTCAAAGCGCATCTGTCAAAGGTTTGTTTTTTCCGTCGCTGTATTTCTGACCATTATTATTTCAACTCCGCCCCTTTTTTTTGTTCATTTAATTATATGCAGTGTGAAACCGAACCAAACGAAGCCTCGCCAAAAAGACTAATAAGCGTGAAAGCGCTCTTAGACAGAACTGTACACTGATGACGCCAGGTGTCATCACGGAGCCGTCTCACCTGTAGAACCCCAAATCACACGGTTGAGTTTCTCTCCCAGCAGGTAGAGAGGAGCTATGCTGAGAGACGCCACGCTGAGGAACACGACGAGGCCTGCAGGACTGAGGTGAGCCATGATGGGGTAAACCCAGATCCCCGACGCATGACGCACCCACAACACCCTAAATTATACATAAACACACACTCATATAACACACTGTTAGAGACACAGCGCAAAAACATCAGATCATGCTCTCATCATTAATCGAACATTTATAATGCTGAATCTTTAAAAACTCCTTAAAAACAATATTTTAGAATGATCTAGATCTGTGTTACAAATGTTCCTGAAAGTGCAGGTCTAAATTTCATCCAGTTTTCACTGTATTTTGTAACACAAAAATCTAAAATATCGTAATTTCTTTTCTTTTTTCTTTTATTTGGAGGTCAAACAAAAGATTATAACTCTAAAGCATTTTTTTCTTAATTTTATTGTAGTGTAGATTTGGCAGAGGAGATCTTTATTCTGACCAAAGGCTAATATAAAATCTGTGAATCAGGGATAAAAAAAAATAAATCTTATAAATAAATCCTTTTTCACTTTTTTATATAGTATTTTTTTTTAATTATTTTGACATGAAAGGATCAAGAAAAAAGAGAAAAAAAAAACTCACCACATGGTGGGAAAGATGATGAAAATCTTGATCAAAAATGGACTGGGTTCACCCTTTTATTGTTTAATTTCTTTTATTCTTTTTGTGTAATGCATGATTTGGGTTTCTACTAACTTTTGGACATGTTCCACGATCCAGACAAAAAAATTTTATACACACACACACACACACACACACACACACATATAGCCTTAAACAGCGATCTGAGGGGTCCAAGCACCCTTCTCAAAGCTCACCAGTGGTCAGTTACACAGAACATTAAAGAGATCATAGAGCAGGACAAGATCTACTTTTTTATATTATTATTATTATTATTATTTTATTATTAATGATATTCATATTATTATTGTTATAAGATTCACCATGTAAAATATGCACGCACACTCTTAACTTGGAGTTTGAGAAATTATTTTTGAGAGATTTGTTTTTATTTAAATATTGTTATGCAATCAGTTTTCATTCAAAGAAATCCAAAAGTAATATACAGCATCGGGGGCGTGGTCAAGCGTCTGCGGTGGACGGAGAGGAGGCGGGGCAAACCGGCAGGTAACGCGTGATGATTCTCACCTGTGTCTTATAACCGCCAGTCTACTTATCTGTGTCTCTGTGTAACTGCCGTAACCACAGAGAGAGAGAGAAAGAGAGAGAGTGCGATATAGTTGGCGGCGCTTGCGAGCCACACACGAACGCATGCACACACACACACACACACACACACACACATGCACACACACATGCACACACACACACACGAATGCACACACATGAGGCGTGAACTTGAACTTGACGGAGCGAACACCTTCAAACACCCAGCCTCCATCTACACCTACATTACATAACGTTACTAATTTATTTTAGTATTGCATTTATTGCACATTACATCGCACAAAACTGCACATATCTGCACTTTATATTTGTACTGTCAGACTGCTGCTGCCACCATCCATATATCCATATATATATATATATTCTTAAAAACCTTTTTTTTTAAATCCCTTCATATATTTTTATGTATATATTTTTATTTTGTATTTTTATTTTTTATGGGACGAGGCACTAAGGAAAAACATTTCACTACGTTAATACATCACATGTATGTAATGTATGTGACAAATAAAGAACCTTGAACCTATATTTTTCTTATATTTAATATTTTTCTTTATATATATATATTTTTTATGTATATATTTTTCTTTATATTTAATATTTTTCTATATTTTCTTTTTTATGTCGGAACAGCTGTATAAAGCATTTCACTGCAAGTCGTACTGTATATAGTTATCCACGTGACAAATAAAATCTGAATTTGAATTTATTTGAACGCTTGAGATGTTCTGGGTTTGTTGAGGATTTGAAAGTGTGAACTGAATAAACGCAAACCCGGAGCTCAGAAAAATTTCCGCTTATCTCCCGAGTCTTCCTCGACACCCTCACACACCGGGATTCTACACTGTCCTATTAAAAAAGATCGACCAGCGGTTGTCTCGCGATCGACGTAATGAGCACCTCAGCCAGAGAGGAACCCTTAGTGCTTGGCCCCCTAAAAAAACAAACATCCATTATATCATAATGGAGGAAAAAAGTGCTGATGGTGATGGACAGCTCTTACCGTCTTACGAAACATCTCCATCGACTGCAAATCATTACTGTGTGATAACGCAGCATACGCTTTACTCAAAAATTAATTAACTCAATTTCTTACTCATTTGTTTTGACTCCTGATCTGAATGAGAGACTGTGAAGCTCAGGAGATAATTACCACGCCAGGTAGAGGGAAACGAAGAGCGCCAGGGTCAGGATTCCTGTGGAACGACTCGGGTGTTTGTGATGCTGAAGGCACATCTGCACCAGGAGCAGCGGCAGGATTACAGTGTGCTGTGGAGAGAAATCATCAATTAGAGTCAGAAATAGTAAACACTTAACAGGATGAAACGATCGAGTGAAATTATAAGTAAAAAATAAAACACTTCTGGAGCGGTGCGATGAAGCGGAGTTTCTGTAACCATCCCGAAGTTTATTATTCATTTTCCTATAACAGCATTTTACTCCTCTTATTCCACAGCAAGTTACAATTTTCTATCTATTAAAGAACGACATGCCATAAATTATACGTTTAAATTTACACTTCATGTTCATGAAGCGAGTTAGTTCCTGTTGTCGCTTACGTTATAGCAGCTATAAACAGTCGTTCCCTCACCAGCCTCTCTTTATTCTCTCTCTTCAAGTTAATAAGACAGAAAAAAAAAGAAGAAGCGTAAACTCCTCTGTCCTGAAGATGTCGGAAATCTTAAAGTTACAGCTTTACCTCTGACTGTTACAAAGCGCTGACACTGGAGACTCCTTCCATAAACACATTTCTCCTTACAGAAAACTTCTTATTAGCGAAGCCTTTGCAGGACAAGTCTCCGTGAATGAGCTGTTACTATAGAAACGATAACGTATAACGATAAGCGCGTTAATATAATCATAGAAAAATTAATCGATACTTCTAACCAATCAGAATCAAGAATTCAACAGCGCTGTGGGATAAAATGCGATAATGTGATGTGGACACTTTATTAGACTACGTTATAAAAATCTAATAATAATAATAATGTGTAATATAGTATTTACTAATAAATAATAGTGATGTGTTAAGCAAATAAAGATTAATGCGTGTTTATTAGAAGGCTTGCACTGACTATAAAGCTTATGCATGCTCAAATACTTGTTTATTTTTTTATTAACGTCTTTGGCTCTGTGCTTCCTCTCGGTTCAGTAACCAGGCGTAAAGATTCCTAACCAACCCAAATCCGACTCCTCCAGCCGTCACTTACCATAGCGTGATTAAGCCATGTAGGAATGATGTCATCTAAAACCTTGGGGAAGACCAGCTCTCGGTCGTAGGAGTAGATGGACCAGAACGAAGTGAAGACAAACTGAAAAAGTAAAACTCACGATTCACGACAATCCTGATTCAACTAATCAGAAAACTTCATGTTTTGTTCATGAATCAGATTCCGAATCTCGGACACTCACGGTTCCGACCGGAAATGCTAGAACGGTGAAGAAGAACTCCTGCAGCGTGACCAGGAACGACGGGTTGCTGCTTTTCCTCGGCAGCGCCGTGTGGATGAGATCAGTTACAACACAGAGTCCGAAAAACACCGCCTGCATCACCTACAACACAAACAGGGTTCGAGTTAAACAGGGTTCTTTAACAACAACAACACAGTGATGGATAATAATAAGAGCAAAAGTTTGTGCCCCCATGGCCTTTTAAAAAAAATATATATCTAGTTTATCAAAACATCACTGTGTATGCATTTAATGTTTTCTGAGTGAAACCTTGTGACAATGTATAACCTAAATATTCCACTAATAATAACTAATATAATATATACTATTAGTGTGCTCAAAAGTTTGTACCCCCTTTGAGCCGCAAACTTCTCAGAGCCAGGGACACTTTTGCGTCCTGTGTGTTTATTGTCCTGCGCAGAAACCCACTTGACTTTATCTTAGGAACGTGAATCAACAATTCAAATATTAAGCTCGTTATTTAAACGTGTACAGGAACATTCTGGTTATTTATTGGAACAGAGAGCTTTTTACTCCTGAACTTTCCACCACCTGAACACATGAGATCATTGTTTTTGAATTACGGAGGTATTTATTCCACTCATTTAAACTTTATGAACCAATCAAATAATTACTAATTTAAGAACTCAGTAATAAATACAATAAGTTTGATGATGATAATGTATTTCCACCACTGTAACAAAACAAAACATCACGGACCCCCTGGCTATGCTTCACAGAACCAGCGCATTAAGGTGTCTAATAACTGAAAACAGGCACATGGTCATTTTCACAATCTTATTTATGGCCCAGACTTTTGGGCAGGCCAAGCTGGGAGTCTGTGAGATTCAGAAAAACAGCTCTCAAACCCTCTAAAGCAGAAAAGATTGACCTTTCACAGAGCTGGAGGAGCAAAAGAAAGATATCAGAGTGTTTAGGGAGAGTTTAGCAACAGTGACAGACAGGAACATGAAAAAAAACAGGAGCAAAGAGTAGAAGAAAAATAACTGGGACAAAAACAAGGGAGAAAAAACAAAAAAGCTGGAAAGATCCAAAGCTGGAGACCTCAAAATATTCTTAGAGCCATAGTTCTTAAAGAGGAGTCTGCGGTTTTCTAATTTATTTTCTATTTTTTGTTACAGTAGTGGAAAGTTATTTTGCCGGTAACTGGAATTTAATAACAGTTAGACTGGAAATTTAATAAAAAAATATGTTCTGTTGGTGTAAATTTCTGAAATTAAAGATAATAATTTTAGGTTTCCACAAACAGCCAAAATATTACTGTACAAAATAATAATCTTTTAATAGATTGTAAAAGTTTGAGCACCTCTGCCATAGTGAAATATAAAGTAGAATATTTTATATCACATTCAGAAATATGCTCTAATGGTAATAACTAAGCAATAACTTAATTAATAATTATTTAATAAGCTTTTTGTTAATGTGATGGAACTCAGGTTAAAGGTCTTATTAAGGGTTTCATGATATTACTTAAGGTCATGCAAACTTTTACAGACAGCTCTAAGTGCACACGCTGGGAATAAAACAAGTATTTCTACACACTAAGTAGTGCACTACATGGTTCACGCATTCAGCACTCATTCAGGACTAATTCAGGACTAATTCAGAAAACATTCAGGACTAATTCAGAACTAATTCAGGACTCATTCAGGACACATTCAGGACTGATTCAGGACACATTCAGAACTAATTCAGGACTAATTCAGGACACATTCAGAACTAATTCAGGACTGATTCAGGACACATTCAGAACTAATTCAGGACTGATTCAGGACACATTCAGAACTAATTCAGAACTAATTCAGAACTAATTCAGGACACACTCAGGACAGATTCAGGATTGATTCAGGATTGATTCAGGACACATTCACGGCTCATTCAGGACTCAGCCATTTCCACTCACCAGGTTGATGAAGGTTAAATATTTCCACCGGCCTCCGTAAGTCCGCACGCCCGGATGTTGCCCTGAACTCGTTATGGAGCAGTTAGCATTCAGAGTGAACACATACCAGGCAAAAATCACTAAATGCGCAAACAGACATAACTTAGAATTCACACCGGACCTCAGAGCAGCAGCAGCAGCAGCCATGTTTCATTCTGAACAAAAACTTCCGCATTACGTCATTCTCCTCGTCGCCTCTCAAGAGAAGCCCCGCCCACTAGGGGACTGCTGCGCTGTGATTGGTTGAGCAGCGAAAATAAACGTCACGACACGGAAGTAGTGATATATCAGCTTTATAAACCTATAAACTATAAATATTAGCAATAAATAAATAAATAAAAACTTCGCGTTAGTTCATACTTTAAACACTCAAAACATTTAATTTTAAACTGATATTAGATGAGGTAATTTTTTTTTTTTTTTTAAATTGCTATTAAATGAGATAAATATAGGGTTATTTTTATTTTAAACTTAAATTGTTATTAGATGTGGTCAATGTAGGGTAATTTTTTTTATTTTAATTTTAAATTATTTGATTAGGTAAATAAAAATGTTATATTTTTCGTAAATGTAATTTATTAGCTGAGGTAAAATTTGAAGTGTGTGGTTTTAAAATTAAATATACATTTATTTTATTTTATTATTCAGTATTTTTATTATATTTTTAAAGAACACATCACCACTGTTGTACCTCAAGTGCAATTATTTTTAATAATGCCTGAAGAATTATTTAGCTTCTAGCAGAATATCTGTAATGTGGTTGTGTTGTATGTTGTTTTTAACATTTTGTAATGTCTCAGAGTATTAATAAATATCATTAAATTAAAAATAGTCGCAATATATTAACTTTAAACTCTAACCTAAAACTGCAGTGTTAGCATAACAAGCTAATGTCATTATGAAAACGTCCAAATGTTTGAACGTACTATTTTCATTAAATCTCATTTTAATATGATGGTTTAATATAATATAATATAATATAATATAATTATAGATATAATATAATATAATTAAATTAGAGTTTGATCTGTAACAGGGCTCTATTCAGTGCTTGAGGTGACTGAGGCGTTAATAGCTCAAGCTGCATGTACTGAGACTAGTTACCATAGCAACCACTAACCAATCACAGCGCAGTATACTCTTCAGGCGCGCGTCCGTGAAGGAGAAGCGAAGAAACGGCGGGAAAAATCAACTTCCGGCAGTTAAAACAAAAACAGCGCGAGCGCCACCTGAGGTATATTTCACACAGAACAATAAGGATGTTAAGTACAAAAAATAAAACTGTTTATCTGTTTAAAATGGTTATTTTTTTCTGGTTAGACAACTAATTGTCTAACTAATCGTATTATAATGGTATTTTTAATGGTTTTGTTTAAAAACAAACACGTCTTTACAGTTACTCGTAAAGAAAGTCTTGGTTCAGAGTTGAACATTTTCTTTTCATCCAAATGCTTCAATTGTATTAATTTTAAGTAAAAATTAATAGAAATACATCTTTTCTTCATGTAACCTAGGTATCTGGTGCTGTTTGTTGGAGGAAATTTGTTCATTTCCTGCTTTTTTTTCAACTGGAAAATTAGCAAAGCGAAGATCTGGACAGTTTTTCATCCTAATCTTGAGGAAAAGTGTTTATTCATTGTTAAGACTTACCAAAGTTAAAAGACTTATGATTAAGAGACTAAAAGTGCATGAAATGGACACCTTTCCCACAGATGTGGTTAAAACAAAGCTAAAATGGACATCAGTTGTCAAATCTGTGTCAAAATAAACATTTATTTACTTCATGCAACCCAGTTACTATCTCCAACCTGGTGTTCAATACGTTACTGTGTGTTTTGCTCATTTTATGTCAAATAGATACGTTTTGAGTCACTTTTTCTTATACGCTGATAACTGCTCGCACTTCTCCTACCCTGATCATGACATCACAGCCAATATGGCCGACATACGAATAAAGCGAATGGCTAACATGCTCCATAAATCAAAAATCTCTCGAAGCACACAATGCAAATGATTATAAGATAATAAAAGATGGCACAGAAGTTTATTTTCTATTATCCATCCATTCTGTTATCCAACAATAATTGCACTGGAAGAAACTCTGGCACTTAATATAGGAGATTAAAGTCACAATTAACAAAAGGAGGAAGGAGGTGCATGAAAAAATATACAATCTTTTTTAGAAAAGCATTATCTGTACACGACTCAGTCCAGCACTTGGTATATACATGAACATGAACATGAATGAAATCTATTGTTTTATTTTATGTTATATGATTCTACGCGTCAACTGTAATTAATACTGCGTAAAAAATGTCACACAAATATTAACATGAATGTTTCATAAGGCCGTTTAGAATCCAGTGCTATTTCCTCCGTGTCTGAACTTCAGACTCTCTCTGTAAAGTAACAGTCGCTCTGTAGTGTGCTGAGGAAGTCGATTTCTTCTCGCCCGAACTATACAAGTGGCCATGGGAAAGAGACGTTTAAACCCTCCGGAGGAAGCCGGGACAGCCAAAAGTCTGTGGCAGATACTTCGTAGCTGCGGGAACCGTGTGGCTTCTCGCCAGAATTCCTCGATGGAAGCATCTCCATCCAATAAAGGTTCGGAGATATAGAGATCGAGCTCGGAGACTTGCGTGGTCTTTGCGGAAGGCTGCATGAAGCTAAAGATCTGCTTGTTCTTGATGTTGCCCAAACTGGCAGCTTTCGCGGCAAGCTGGTCATCGCGGTCTAGTTTTGCACTGCCCTCCTCAATGGGAATCCAGGCATCGGTTTCGCTCATGGCGGATTCTAAGATCGAACAAGCCCAGAATTTCGTAGGGGGTGCGAGTATGGTATCGCTGGCCTCTTCTTCGTCTTCGAAAGGTTGCAGTTTAATGCGAGGATCCAGGACTGTAGCGAGTATCAAATCTTGTTGCATGATCAGAGGTTGGAAGTAGTCGTGCAGTCCGGAGCGGAGAGCTTTGCAGAATTGGGGATACGCCGTCTTTTTAAGCTCGAGGGTTTTATCGAGTCCGATGATGGACGGAATGACGAGGGAGAACGTGACGCCGTCTGACTGAAGCACTTTGATCGCCTCTTCGAAGGGTTCTAATAAGCCAATGATGTCTACAACTTGGTCCCAACAGACGTGGATTACTGGAGGAGAATCCGTTGAGTCGTTCTCTTCTTTCCGCGCTTGGGCTATCAGGCCTATCACGCTGTCCCAGGCAACCTGGGGAAGCAGCTTCTGAAAAGCAGCAAAAGTAGAGTTCCAACTATAGCTGCTGTAGCTGTGAGGACTTGCGAGAGAGAGCTTACAGTCCTGCATGAGAACATTATTCCAGTAGGCACTGCACCGGAAAAAGGCCACGATATCTCGGATCTGAGAGAGGACATAGTTCGCAGACTTCGACGTCTTTAGAGCTTCCTTGATCACCAAGTGCAACAGGCTGGTAAAGCAGTCCACGTTCGTGCCCAACTGGACTTCCGAGAAATCCACAGCAGACACCTGATCGTCAAGGAAGTCGACTATTTCGTCTTCGTCGGGGTCGTTCTTCTGGACGCTATGCATGATCTTGTAGTCGCAGAAGAGGTCGTGTGCGGAGATGGTGTTCTTGGCCTCGTGAACGATAAGGTAGCCGATGTTCTGACGAAACAGCCCATAGCTCAGGAGCACGGCTTCCAGCTCCTTCGTAACAATGCTGTTCAAGTTTTTGTCGGTTAAATGCCGAAACGCAACCGTCGGCCTGCACACGTTCCAGTCGTCGTCGAGGAAATGCAGCTGAACGGCGAGGACGGGGTCGGCATCCTCGCTGGCCCAGATATCTGCAGTGACGTGGATGTTAGCGTTTCCTCCAGTCACAGCGAGACAATCCCTCAGCTGTTTAATCAGGCGCGGTTTAACCATCTTCTCCACCTCAACATAAAGCCTCAATCCTACGCTACGCTGAGAAAGTCTAGGGTACTGCGGACCGATCACAGCCATGAAGTTTCGAAACCCGGATCCTTCCAAGATGCTAAAAGGCAGCATGTCTTCAGAGATCATCTGCAGCGCCGCATCTATGATGATTTTCTGTCGAGACTGCGACCTGCCGCTGGGGCTGGACGTGGAACTTACTCTGGTGATGTCGCTGGCGTCTTTTTCAGCGTCAGAGGCTCCTTTCCACTTTAAATGCCTCTGGTTTTTCTTGGGCTTCTGCTTTCTTTTGCGAACCCTGGATTCCATTGCTTTCTTTATCTGAAAGGAAACGTTTTATGTAATGTAGAATTGAAAAAAAATAATACAGTAATTAAAATAAATTCCTCTTAGGAGGAAAAAAATAAGGATTTTCAGTTTGTTTGTTTTATGCAGATGCCTACATACTACTCTACTGTAGTTCCTGGTGTTTCAACAAACCTTCAAGAACCTTTAAGGAACCTTCTTCCCTAAACACGAGCATGAAAACAATAACTAATACTTTATTACTCTGGGTAAGATTTATTTATTATTTGCATCTTCTCCATCTTGCCTCCAGAAAATTTCACTATATAGGTATATATAAGAGGTATATATAAGATTTTTAGGTTAATTTCTCCTAAACTTCTATCCTGGAGAGTCATTAATCACATCACAACTCTAGCGTTTTTACTGCTCTACTACACACGTTCTCTAATAACGATTATATAATTATATTATTATTATTATTATACCTGACAAGGCTGTCGTGGTTAACTAGCTTATAAATGAGAGAAATCTAAGTTTTAATGGAAAGAAATGCATTCTAATAAAATAAAAAATAAAATATAATAATTCATCGTACATCCATTTACGCATTCTCAAATCCCTAATAATAATAATAATAATAATGATCTGAACCATAATGAGAGAATTCAAAATACTCTATCAGATCCCTGGAAACTGAAATACAAAAACTCACATATACAAATATTTTGTTATTCCAAAGCACTAAAATCCGCTGATGTATTTTTCACCGTAAATATATAACGACGATTGATATGATGCATATCAAGTACAGTTCTAGTCAGTTTTTTTTTTTTTACACATTTTATTACTGTTTAGCTTCTTGTTAGCAACACAAATATATGTTTATGTCCTACACGTGCCTCATTAGTGCAATCCAAATCAGCATTTTACTGTTAGAGCTAGATTTTTTCCCCAATAAAATAAAAAAAGTGAAACATTTCTCAGTTTAATTAAGACCCATTTCTTACTTTGTAACTAAAAAATGTTAATACAGGAGCTTGGTCAATCATGTTGTCCTAAAAGCAACATCTTTACACAAGCTTCTGTTTATATCGCAATTAAAAATCTTTATCGCTCTAAACAAGCGCAAACCTTTTACAAATCATGCAAACTGTCTCAATCATATGGGTTGTTTAAAAAGTTTATCATAAATAACAAATCAAATCATTTAAAAATATTCTCACCTCCTCTGTGAAGTCTGTGATTAGGACTGAGTTGAAAGCATCGTAACAGGAATCTTGTACACTGGAATTAGGAGGCGATGGTGCAGGTTGTGTCTGTTAGAGCAGAAAGATTCATCAGCTTTTAACGTCTATTTACACATCGCTGGCTGCAGAAGCACGGTACGTTACCTGATCAGGTACGTCCGTCACGGATTCTGACATCAGACTAACACCACAGGGGACATCCATCTAAACACACAACCCGGGAATAAGTCACTAATTCAGACACGACACACGATATCAGCCTGTAATAGTTACGAACGACGATGACGCACTTTAGTCTCCTCTTCAGTAGGACGAGCCACTTCTTCCTCCTTTTCCACCTTTATAGACGTTTCTTCGTGAGGCGAAGCGTCCGCAGGAGCGGCGTCGATCACCAGGGCGCCGGTGGCCACTTTACGCTTCAGAGTCGAGTACCAGTGGTTCTTGATGGAGTTATCCGTCCTGTTAGTGCAAAGCGTTTACCATTTCAGCAATTACACAACAATTTAATAAACATTTTGTTCATTTTCATTTCATATCAACGACCTGTTTAAAAAAAAAAAAAAAAAAAAAAAAAAAGACTAGCTGTTCGACCAGGTACACAAGCAACGGCGTCGTATAGAAAGAGGAAGCGTTAATGCGTGTCTATGGTAACCGACGTTGCTGCAGTGGCTGAGCTGCATTACTGGAAGATTACGAGGTGCTCTTTCACCGTTTAGTCGCCATTTTCTCATTTTCAGCTCTCTGTGAGCTTTGCCTTTTATGGAGTTTTGTAGGCGTGGCTAAATGTAAACATGCTTGATAATTAAATTTATAGCTGAGTGACATTTACGAACAAGCGTACGTGAGTACGAGGAAGATCAGAAACTTTTCTAAATCTAGCGTTAGGTCTGCACAATATTGAATAAAAAAGCGATAACTTGTTAAATTATGCGATATGCGCTATGATAACACTATAAATGTATAACATCAATTTTAAATTATATTTATATATATATTTATATATTTAAAAACTGAAAATGACAACCAACGTACATTTCATGTTCTTTTGAGGAAAAGAAAGCGTTCTCTGCTATCTGCGTCGCCCTAGAACTTTGACATTTCGTAACTTTTTGAAGTATTAAAATCATTCATTTATCGCAAGCCCTTGCGATATACATATCGCGATATTTCGACATATTGTCCAGCCCTATCTAGTGGGAATATTTAACATTTGATTTGGCCTGTGAAAACATTTACATGCTACTAAAAAGGTGTTAAATGATGACCAACGTTATCAAAACCCGAGTTCCCTCACCTCCTAAAATCCTAATATAATATTTCTACAGTTTTAATATTTAATTAATATAATATTTCTACAATTTAACAATTGTCTGAACTATAAGCAACTTTTAGTCTTGCCAGTTGCTTTTACTGCTTTAGCTCACACACAGTAATTTAATAATCCTAAGGAATAAACGTTATCCTCGTACGTTTCTCCTGAGCCGACGGGATTTAACATCGTACCTGCCAGGAAGCAGTTTGGCGATTTTAGCCCAGCGATTTCCCAGAATGCTATGGGATTTGCAGATGATGAGGTCTTCTTCGGCAGTCCAGGACTGTTTATTCACCGACGGGTCCAGGTGATTGTGCCAGCGTTCTCGGCACTGCTTCCCCCTGCGGCCCTTTAGGTGCTTGGCGATCCTGGTCCATTGGTGTGTTCCCAATTTTGTCACTAATTCTATGAGCTACGGAAGTCGATTTTAGTGCTTTAAAATATTTCATTTCTAAACACTGCTAAAGCATTGAGTGTTCCACGATGCTCACCTTCTCATCCTCTTCTTTAGTCCAGGTACCCTTGATCAAGTTTGGGTCCAACACGCAGGTGTAACGGTACTTACACTCCTGTTCAGTCCGGCCCTGAGACGCAGTGAAAAGCTTTTCATCTTTCTACACGAACCGTATCTAATAAATAATACAGAATACTCGAGTATAATAATGTTTATTTATTTATTTTTTTAACTTACAGGTATCAGAGTCGCAATGGCGTTCCAGTTCTTCCCAATCCTCTCGACCAGAGTCTTAAGATTTCCATCCTGAACACAGAAAAAAAATAAAAATGCAAATCTGTGATGTGTTACAGTAAAATACTGACTGACACTGGAGACTCCTTCCATAAATATTAAACAAACACATTTCTCCTTAAAGAAAACGTCACCATATCTACGACTTTTTAAAATCTGTTTATCGTCGTCGGATCGTGCGTCGTACACGTCCCCGTGAATCAGCTGTTACTATGGAAACGATAACGTAATAGAACGAGCGCTTTAATATATAAACCTGTGACGACTTAAAAGAAACTTCAATCCACACCTTCTGACCAATCAGAATCCTGAATTCAACGGCGCTGTGACAGAAAGAATTGCGATTTGTCCGTGTTTATAGAGAACAGCGCAATCAGAATGCAAATCAGCGAGTCTGATTTATTTATTTATTTGAAGAAGCAAACTGAACACATCTTCGCTGATTGACTCTCGTGGTGTAAAGATTGAAAAATAAACACCGCTCACTTCTTCAGGACTCCACCTGGGCTTCGTCTTCTCACCCAGCCTCTGTTCCTCCTCCATCTGTGTAAAAAACACACACGTTACACACTCTTATCCTGAATTACACCACAGATGGTGACACTAGAAGAGTTTCTGGAGTCTACCTTTAAATTTTATTTTATAGTTAATTCCTTATTTGTACAAATAATCTGAAAGATTATATCATGTAAAACATGATGAATAATAACAGTTTGAGCTGTGAGACTCAGAAAAAGTGTATTACCACACTGACATTGGTGACATTACCATAAACAATAAAATAAACAAATTCGTTTTCGTCGACTCTGGATATTCTGCTAAAGCTAGCGGCGTCGCATTACGGCTTTTGACGTCATTTGCTATCGACTGGGAAACGGCTTAGACGCCCGTTTAATAAAAAAAACCATTACGTTCCATTTGAGACGATACTAAACTTCAGTACGTCATTCGGGACTCAGCGTAAGTCTCTAACACTTACGCAGGCAGGTTCGATGTTTGAATTCAGTTCTGTGTAAAAGTCTTAGTCACATGTAAAGAAACGCTGTAGAGCAAAGACGCCTTCAAAAATAATGAAAC
>CM040469.1:855919-876898 GCA_022758105.1 Pangasianodon gigas | reverse complement strand
AAACAGAATATTAAATTGCTGGACATCGTGGTCAATGGAAGCAAATTTCACAGGGGCGCCAATAGTTTTACTCTCATCCAGGAATATATATATTTCATATAGGTTCAAGGTTCTTGATTTGTCACATACATCACATACATATGAATATGTATGAATATATGAATATGCAAATAAAACATGCTGCTAAACGCTACATGCCACGCCCCAGTTTGCTAGAATTTGCATAGTGTTGAACTGGAATTATTTTAAAAGATTCATTTGTGTTTTATTTTAATTTTTAGATCCAACAATTTGCATAAACAATTATTTCCCTTCTGTCATTCTTCACCGATAACTTTAAAGCCTCCCAAATATTGTTTGAGGACAGATTTTTTCTATATTGTATAAAAATTGCTTTTGCTTCACCGTTAAAATGATAATAAACAATATTTTTTCCTTCATTAAATAGTTTAGGAATATAAATCCTCATGTTACATGGTCTTAATTTGCATACTGATACATGATTGGTTTCCGTATTTTATGATGCAGCAACACTCACGTCAACATTAGCTTTGATTTTCTACACAATTAAATGAATTCCTTTAAATGGATTTAATCATAAAAACAGCTTTTTGAGAGTTTAGAGTGATTATAACCGTATGTTTGACCTTGTGAATGTCCCAGGCTTTGAGCGTTCCGTCAGTGGAGGCGCTGCAGACGATCGGCGTGAAGTTCCACATGTCATGTAAAGCGCTGTTTCCCTTCAGGTACGAGAACCCAACAATCCGACCTTAAAGAAAAACAAATCATTCCGTATTCAGATAAACTGAATTCCTCTCTCCCTGATTCCTCGGAGTGCTTTTTAAGTTTCCTTACTTCATTAAAGATGGCGGACTTTGTTCGAGTTCCGGATCAGGGGCTGAAGGATCGAGGAATCGAGGAGGTTTGGAAAGTGTGTGCTACTGTATAAGCAGGTGATTTGTACCTGTGTGTCCTCTCAGGCTCTTACAGCTGTAATCTCCTCCTGATCTCCCGCTCTTCATCTTCAGCTCCAGAGAAGAGCGATGGAGATAATAACGCTTCCACGTGTAAGAGCTCGGGTCTGATAACAGCTGGGCCACGTTACAGAAACCCCAGCGACGCAAACACATTTCTCTGAACAGACGACATTTTTAAACTTATATATATATATATTTTTAAAATATTCATAATATTTTTTCCATGAATGGACAGGAAACATGCAACAACATCACAATCACATCACAATGAACTTTATACGATTGATAATTTACCTCCATAACCACTGCGTTTCTGCAGCTTCGTGCCATTCCTGAGCAACACACGACATTTACAAGGAGAAAAAATACAAAATATAAAATATTAGCTGTATGTAAACAGCTGTATGTCCTACTGTGGCATTAATACATAATAGTGGATATCAAAAATCTTCAGAATGATCTGTTTTTTTTAACCCAAAATGAACCTGAATCTCTTTTTAAACAGTGATTAACTCCTCTTTGATTTTTTAGGTTTTGAATGTTTGCGTCAAATTTGTTCACTAGCAATTTAGTTTTGCTAAATTCATATTTCTCTACTTTAAAACAAAGACTTTCACAATCTTCTGTATGAAACTGATGAGGAGGCGGGGCTACAATGGAGCTCAATTAGTGACGTCACTAAATATGTCCACAGCTTTCGACCAATCACGTCTAAGAACCTGAGGTGAGGTAATGTATAGTGATATTTAGGCTGTTTGGGATGGCAGGAGGAAATATGGGCGTGTCCACATTTGCATATCATGTTTATTCATAGATTAACATTTTATTAGTTTATTACAAAAAAGTTCCAATGTTTTATTCTATATAGATGGTTTTATATGCTATCTATATTTACATTTAATTAATTAATTGCATTTAATTTGTTACATTTAATTAATTATATTTACATTTAATTAATCAAATTAAGCAAATTAAATCAAATTATTTTAAAATGTATATTCAGGAGTATATACATCATGCAGAAAATATTAAACTGTCCAGATACTTGGCCATAAAAACTCTAAATATCGTGCTACACAAAGGTGATGTAATGTTTTGACACTTAAAATGATTTAAAGTTTGATTATTAACTAATAACACAATCTACTGAAAAGCGAAAGTATTCGTTTATTTTTGTTTCTCTTCCGTGTTTGATAAATCCCGCCTTCTGCGCTGGGATTGGATGCTAGTATCCAAGCTGTCCAATCAGCAGAGAGTATGAAACACTAGCCAATCCGTGAACAAGGGGCGGGACTTGTCGGAATACGGATGGGGAAAGAATAACAGCCAAGTTCACTTCCGCGTCCTGTAAAAGCGCCTTACCTTACAAACACACGACACTCTGATTAAATCCTCTTCACTGAGAAAAGAAAATATACTTATTAAACAGTCCAGAGTTAAACTGCGATCATTATATTCCATATTGTGTTTCTTTTTGAGAATAAACAACAAAATGCGCTAATCATACGATACGCCCATCTGTTTATGTGAGACTTCTGCGGCTACGGCAAGCCTGCTGGGACAATCCGTCAGAATCGCGTTTAGTTTTTGAAATCTGTGTCACACAAGCACTGATATAAGCTTAATTTACATAAATAAACACATAAATAAAACAAATAAATAATAATAGATACTACGTAGCCATAAACAGAGTCTGTCTTAGAAAAGTTAATTATTTATTAATTTGTTTATATTTAATACAACTTTATTAAATAATTAAATAATCAGTAAATTAATTAAATTGTTATGAACAAAATAACGAATAAAAAATTAATAATTCACTATTTATAGATCATTTTAATTAATTAGTTAATTGACTATTTAAATGTAATACATTTTTAAAAAATCTAATTTACATTTAATAAATGTACTTTTTGTTACATGTAATTAAATTGCATTATTTTAATCACAATTAATTAACAATTCTATTACATTAAAATGACAATTAATGAAAGATTTTATATATATATGCATATATTCACTGCAATTAGCAAATAGTTAGGAAACATTTCATCTTTCTGAAGACTTTTAAACCCTGTTTTTTGTTTGTTTTGTTTTTGTTTTGTTTTTGTTTTGTTTTTAATTAAATCCAACGTAAAAGCACCTGATAACAGAAGCGGTTTATTATAAGAGTAATGAACTCTTTCAGTCAGCAGGGGGCGGAATAACAGCAGTTATGATTCACACACACACACACACACACACACACACACCCACACACACCTCAGAGCTTTACACTGATTTATTTAGCAGATATTTTATCTGAACACAGCTGAAGTCCAGTCCGAGCGTCTGATACCTGAGCAGCTCAGCGGATCAGAACCAAGAACCTGCGGATCAGCAGATCACAGCCGCACCACGGTCTCAGCTTCTGTCCAGAATAAAGTTCTGAAAACCTGCCATCTTCTTCATCAGCTTCTGCGCTTCAGCACATCTCTGAGATGTTTATTACACCTTTAGCAAAAAGAGCAGTGGTTCTTTAGATCGTTAAGGGTTCTTAGGTTTATACAAGGGTTCTGCTTAGAACCATTTCTCCTAAAGAAAGATTTTCTTGTAGTTTCTCTTCAGGAACAACTGGAGACCCCTTAAGCCATGTGAAGTAAATAACATGTAGGTATTACAGTATTATATTACAGTATTATAAAGAAACTGATTAAAATAAATTGTAAATATGAAAGAAATCAAAAATCTGACGAGAACCTTTGAAGAATTCCACGTAGAACACTTTAGAAAGCTACAGAAACTTTAACAATACAAAGAACCCTTAAGGAACCTTTGAAGAACTCCAATTTTTTCCCCAGAGACTACATTTCTTCTAACTCATTCTTATAACTATGCTTTTAGAAAAAAGGCACTCTAAAGCGTTCATTAAAGGTTCTATGTAGAACCCTACTTCACAGTGTTTGCAGATCAGGAAAGGTTCCATGTAGAGCGCTTTGAGAAAAAGTTACAAACTTTTAACTATCCAAAGATCTCATGAGGAACCTCTGAAGAACTCTTAGAAAAAAAAGATATATCTAGCACTCTGAGGGGTTCTTTAGTTTGTCTATTTTGGGGAACCTTTAATGGCTCTAAGTAGAATCCAGCAATAGAGTTCCACATAGAGCCCTTTTACAAAGGTACTGTCCTTTAACTAGCCACAGAAGAACTCAAAGTGGGTCCATTTCTCCTTTTTAATTAAACCTTCAGAAATAAAAGATCTAGCAAGCTATAAGGTTCCTTGGTTTGTCTTTTTTTGGGGGAACCTTTAAAGGCTCTGTGTAGAACCTTACAGCACTTTGAGAAAGGGAAACTATTACTGAAAGCTAAAGAACCCTTGAGGAACACTGTTTTATCTGCTTTATAGTTCTAGTGAAATTTCTGAATAATTTACTGATAATATTCTGAGAGTTTAAGTGCTTTTCTATCAGTTCCAAGCAGAACCCTTTTTTTTTTTAGAAGCAAAGAACCCTTAATTATCCAATAAACCTTTAAAGGTTCAGTGAAGGTTCTTAGCTTCATAACAAGGTTCTTTCCAGATGAAATCTGTTCTGAGATTTAAAAAAAAAAACCTTTATAAAGACGTGTAAATGACAGAAGTCTGAGTTTCTACACTGTAAACTTTACCTGTAATAAATTACAAGGTTCTACGCAGAACTCTACAGTGAAGTGTTTCTATGCTGGAACTTTTGTTTGGAACTATTAAGAACCCTTGTGGAACCTTGTCTTTGGAAGAGAGTGTGTATTAACTGGGAAAGTGTGTGGTATGAACTGCACAGGAACCTTTACGGATCTGCAACTCGTTTTTTTTCTCTCAAGAGCGAATACACTCCTCGTTCTCGTAACTTTACTTTTAGAAAAAGAAGAAAAAAAGTAAAGGTTAAGTTTAGCAGCGTAAAAGGGTTCTTTGGTTTGACTGGAGGAACTTTCTGTGTAGAACCATAAAGCAGCAGGTTTCTCTTCCAGAAAACTAAAACTGTTCATCAGCCAATCAATCAATCAATCAATCAATCAATCAATCAATAAATAAAACCCCCCTTTTTCTATCTTTTTTGTTAGTTACTGAATAATCTGCTTTAAGAGGAATACATGAATAATAATCTTGTGAGAATGAGGAGTTACATAACTAATGAATAAATAAATAAAATCATTGATTTAGATTTATTTAAATTAAAAAATAACAAATGCATTTATTAACCATTTTAAAAAAAGATTTAAATTCGTGTTTTAATGAATGAATTGATTAATTACAGTAGAACAGAGAACAGGTGAGTTAGCATCCCTGCAGTATCTCTGCTACTCCACAGGTGGGCTCAGATCTGTGTAAAGCAGAACACACCCACATCCAGCACGCGCGCGCACACACACACACACACACACACACACACACAGGAGGAGGAGGAGGAGGCAGATAGAGTCGCAGGTCCCGCAGGAGGAGGCAAACAGACAGGCTGAGAGCAGAGATCAGAGATCTTCATGAGCTTCATCTTCCGCACTGCGACACCGAGACCGACACCATGCGCCCTCCACACCTCCTCCACACCACCTGAACACCACCTGAACACCTCCTCAACACCACCTGAACACCACCTGAACACCTCCTGAAGCTCCTGAACATTACGCGAAGCTCCTGATCTCCACCTGGACCTCCAGCTGAACCTCCTGAAGCTCGTGTTCTCCACCTGGATCTCCTGCACATGAGGGAACTTTGCATTTTAACCCGCTTCTGACACCTGAAATCAAAATCAAACTTCCGGCTGTGTGTGTGTGTGTGTGTGTGTGTGTTTCTCTCACTCCTCATCATGAGCCGCAAGTCGCGCCGCTGGATATTCCGCATTTTCCTCTGTCTCGGAATAATCTACCTGAAAATCGGGTGAGTTTCACGCCGAGCTGCGGGGTTTACACACACTGTACACACTGTACACACTCACACCGACTGTGTGTGTGTGTGTGTGAAGAGTGTGTGTGTGTTTGTGAAGAGTGTGAAACCCCGCATGAGCTCAGTGCGCTCTTAAAAATCCGAAAAGTGTAAAAGTCGGAAAATGAAAGAGGAAAAATGATGATTATTAGATTATTAGTTAAAACACACTGCTGTTAATATCACACCTGTTTATTAACACTACTTATTACTTATTATTAATATTACAATCAGTTATTAAATTATTCCACATGACATTTTAGACTGTAACTAGTGTACTAGTAGAATTTATTTCCGGTTCCTGGTAATAATAATAATAATAATAATAATAATAATAATAATAATAATCCCATTACTAGGCTTATAAAACAATAAATTATAATCAACTAAAAAAAATAGCTGATTCTTGGACCTTGTTTTGATTACTTACTTTAGATAGATAGATAGATAGATAGATAGAGATTGAGAGATAGATAGATATAGATAGAGAGAGACAGATAGATAGATAGATAGAGAGAGATTGATAGATAGAGATAGAGAGAGAGAGAGAGAGAGACAGATAGATAGATAGAGAGAGATTGATAGATAGAGATAGAGAGAGAGATAGAGAGAGAGAGAGAGAGAGACAGATAGATAGATAGATAGATAGATAGATAGATAGATAGATAATCACTAATAGAACGTGTTTTAAATTTTGGGTTAAAACTCTTAACCTGTAATAAAGGTACTATAATATACATCAACAATAACTAATGAATTAACAACATAAACAAGCAAAACAAATTAATGTAACAACAAACCGCCATCTCAGAAATAAACAAGGTACCAAACGGTTCTTTTCCTTGTTGCTAGAATGGTACCAGAAGGACCATGTTGTACCTTTAGTATGTTTTTTAAACCTGTAAAGATGCATATGATGTAACGGTGATTAGCTTTTAGACTAAAAGCACCTTTAAAGGTACATTATAATTCAATTTATGCGATTTTTAAAAGGTATATTGATGGTACCACAACATCGAGAAGGAAAAGTACAGTCTGGTGCCGTTATATTTGAGTGTAAGTGCAGGATTTTAGGTATAAAGCGGTGTTTTTCTCCTTCCTGTGTGTATAAAGGAAAGCATGAGGACTTGTTTTTTATGTTATATATTCTGTGGATCCACTGTAGAGGGTTCTCGTCAGTGATAGCTCTGGGAGCGAGCATCATCTGCAACAAAATCCCAGGACTCGCACCACGCCAGAGGATCATCTGCCAGAGTCGACCGGACGCCATCATCGTTATAGGAGAAGGAGCACAAATGGGCATCAACGAGTGTCAGTTCCAGTTCAGGAACGGACGGTGGAACTGTTCTGCGCTCGGCGAGAGGACCGTCTTCGGAAAAGAGCTGAAAGTGGGTATGTTGGAAAATGCAAACTTTTTGTTGTTGTTGTTGTTGTTGTTGTTGTTGCAAGCTGAACATGTGCAGGAACGCATGCATGATGCAACAGCGCAGGAGTTCATTCAATTAAACAAGACACCTTCTTCATTAATTCAGGATTAATTCATCACCCTGGGGTTCTCTCCGTGCTGGAAGAGTTCTGTCCGTTTATCGGTGTTCATTTAACCCTGTAGGATTCGAGTCATTCTGCACTCAGGAACACAACACAAGTTGCGTAACAGCAAAGGAAATGCGTTCTCAGAGTTGAGTAACAGCTCGCTCCTGAACCCGAGGCTAAAACAGACAAAATGGCAAAGTGTGAAAACGTACTGCAAAATCTTTAATGCTGAAGGAACACCTGTGAAATAAATGATCTCCTGAATGATCTCCTGAATGATCTCCTGAATGATCTCCTGAATGATCTCCTGAATGAAGTGCGAGATTAGCGTCCACAACGTTCACACTCCAAACACACGCTCATGTTTCTTTCCCCTAACGCAGTTACGAAATGTTTTCTGTAATTAAACACACACCCAAATCTTTTACATTCTCCAAACAGCATCGTTAAGAGAGAGAGAGAGAGAGAGAGAGAGAGATAGATTGATAGATAGAGAGAGAGAGAGAGAACTTCACACTTCAGCTCATCGACTGCAGACGTGGACATTTTGGTTGATTTTGCTCTGAATTATTCTGCGATTAATTAACACACACTTTCTCAGATAGCAATCTGCGTCATCACTTTCCTGGATAATGAATAAAATATCTTTAGAACCCTATAGGAGGCTGAGAACCCCTTATTTACCCCAATGAACCCTTAAAGAACCCTTAAAGAACCCTTAAAGAACCACTTTAGATAGCTACCAACCTTTAAGAAGCCTCAATGAACCTTTGAAGCACTTTTTTTCCCCCGAGAGGGTACAATAGTCATTCTTGTAACTTTTAGAAAACACAGCACTCTAAAATAAAAGGTTCTATGTGGAACCCTGGAATAAAGTCAGAAGTAGAGCCCTTTTAGAAAGCTACAAACCTTTAGCTAACCAAAGAACCCTTGAGGAACCTCCAAATTTTTTTGTCTCAATTGTGTGTATTCCTCATTACATTTTTAGAAAAAAAAGGCACTTAACGTGTTCTTCAGTTTGTCAGTTTGTGGGAACCTTTAAAGGCTCTATGCAGAACCCTACAACAGAGTGTTTTCCTTTAAGAAATGGTTCTTATAGTCTTATATGTCCAATCCTTTTAGAAAGCTGTGAACCTTTATCTATCCAAAGAACCCTTGATAAACCTTTAAACGGCAATTTTTTTTCCTACTAAAAGTGTAAACAATTTATTATTTTTTTAAAATTGTAACTACACTCTAAAGGATTCTTTAAAAATTTCTATGTAGAACCCTACGACAGAAAGAGTTCCAAGTAGAACCCTTTTGAAAAGCTCCAAATCTTTAACTATCTAAAGAACCCATGGGGAACCATTAAAGAACTCCACCTTGTTTCCCAAAGTGCACGTTCCTCACTGGTGTAGCTACACTCTAAAGCATTCTTTCGTTTGTCACTTTGTGGGAAACTTTAAAGGTTCTATGCAGAACCCTACAACAGAGTGACTCCCTGTCAGAAAGAGTTCCATGTGGAGCCCTTTTAGTGAGCTACAAACCTTTATCTATCTAAAAAAAAACAAACAAAACAAAACACTGAGAAACATTTAAACATTTGAAGAACTCAGACTTTTAGGGGAAAAAGGCACTCTGAAGGGTTCTGTGGTTTATCCATTTGGAGGAACCTTTAAAGGCTCACGGTAGAACCCCACAACAGGGTTTTTTTTCTTTCAGAAAGCTAAAATCATAGAAAATTTAAGGAATTTTGTTCTTCCTTTCCTTACTGAATCATCTGTGAGTTGAAGTGCTTTTTATCAGAAACAGTTCCACATAGAACCCTTTTTTGAAGATATGAACCTTTAATAATCCAATCAACCATTAAAGAACCCTTTTGTTCTAAGAGTGTGTGTATTATCTGGGTAAGTGTGTGGCACAAACTCCAAATTATTGCTCATTGTTTTCTCCTTAATATCTAGAACCTGTCAGGAGTTTAACATTTAGCTTCTTGGTTCTCTGTTAGTAAAAAGGGTTCTTTAAGGGTTTATTGGATACGGCAGGAAAATACACTGCTGGAGGGTAACATGAAGAACCTTTAAGAATATAGATTCTGCTAAGGGTTCTTTGGCGAATTAAGGGTTCTTAGCCTCCTGTCTGATAGGGAAACATCTTCTTGTAGGGTTCTATATAGAACTTTGAAATGTGTAGAAGCTGCTTTGGGTTCTTAGCGTCCTAAAAGGGTTCTAGTAAGAACGGTTTCTAAAAGGTAAACATTCTGTTGTAGGGTTCCACACAGTTGAACAGTTGAACAGTGTGGAAGGTTCTTGGAAATCTTTCTGACGTGAAGCCACTTTGTTGGAGAGTTCTCCACAGAACCTTTAAAAGTGTAGAAGCTGCTAAGGGTTCTTAGCCACTTAAATGGTTCTACATGATAGGAAAACTCCTTCCTGAAGGTTCTACGTCGAACTTTTAAGACACAGAAGCTGCTAAAGGTTTTTTGGATAATTAAGGGTTCTTCATCTCTTAAAATGGTTCTACTTGGAAATCTTTCTGATAGGAAACCTCTTTGTTTTGGGTTCTACATAGAACGTAAAAAAAATGTAGAAGGTTCTAATGGTTTTTAGCATCTTAAAATGGTTCTATTTGGAAATTTTTCTGATAGGGAACACTCTGTAGTGGGGTTCTACATAGACCTTTCCTGCAGAAGAACAACTGAAGAACCTTTAAGACCTGTTAATGTTTACAGATTTTTCAGCAGCAGGTCTGAGAAGCACACTAAGCAACGGAACGGTTCTGCTCAGACGTTTTTTGTTTTTTTTTTGCGTTCTGCATGCCTGAGATGTCTGTGAGATGAGATGAGTGTGTGTTTGGTTCCCTCAGGTCATGCAGGTAGACAGAGATCCAGGTGTGTTCTTGTTGGTTTTGTAAATGAATATTAAAGCTCCGCCCCCCGGCACAGACGCCTGACGTGAGGAGAGCTCACAGGAAACTGTCAACACGTCTGTTTTGTCGTTTGTCACGTTCTATCGCACACGTTCTACACGTTTCTGTTATTTAGTGTGATTAAAGTGCTGTAGCAGGAAAATCCTTCTTCTTTAAACAGAGTTATTAAAGCTGCGCTGCGTAAAATAAACACCGGTTCTCTGGTTCTTTACGGCTCCGTGTGAAACGTCGAAATTTAATAAACGTGTTCAGGAGGGAAAGTCGGTTCCTCTCTTATTTTGACTTTTCTTTAAAATGTGGGTTAAAAATCTTTACATAAAAATTCTTTACATATAAAAAAATAAATAAATAATATAAAAAGGTGAATTTTAAAAAAGTTACAAAAATTATAAATAATAAAAGTTCTTTAGGCATCAAAAGTATTAAGTAAAAGGTTTTTTAAAAATAAAAATAAATGTTTTTTCTTTACATATAAACCCTATTAAATAAAAAAAAATAAAAAAAATAATAATCAAGACAAGTTCTTTACATATACATTTAATTTTTTAAAACTTTTTTTGTATAATATTTATACAAATAAATGAATAAAATGAATAAATAAAAAAAATACTTATTACAAAAAAGTTATAAAAAATTAGGAAGTTCTTTACATATAAAAGTATTAAATAAAAATATTATTTAAAAATGTTAAAAATATTTAAAAATTATTTACATTTAAAATATTATTTAAAAATAATTAAAATGTATTTAAAAATAATCAGTAAGGGTTCTTTAGATATAAAAACGATTAAATAATTTTTTTTAAAAATGAAATGTATAAAATTGCCATGTAAATTATTATTATTATTATTATTATTATTATTATTATTATTATTATTATTATTATTACTCTTGTCCAGTATACTATACAACATCGAGTGTGACTTAAATGTACATTATACTGTATATTAAAGTATATAGAGAGATAAAGAGGGGAAGGATCTGTCCATTTTTATATATTTGATATGTTTTATATAATTATTAAGCATGAGCTGATGATTTATGATGGATGTCGTATTATAACTTACACTGAAGTTAGCTGTTATCTACACGCCGATTACGCAAACACTCCGGTGAGTGTAAATGATTTATCAAAAGGAAGATGTGTGATAACCTCAGGATGTACAGGATGTTGGCGTCTCTCTGTATCTCTATCTCTCTCTCTTTCTCTCTCTCTCTCTCTCTCTCTCTCTCTGTTCTTTCCTAAAGTTGAGATATTTATGCCAGAGTTTCACGGTTTATCTGCCGAAATCATCGGCGTGTTTTGAAAGGCTTTTATGTTTGTATACAGAGAGACGGAAGCTGTGGAATATTTACAAATACGTAAAGATGTACAGTAGATATGTGATGCGAATTCATACAATGAGAATGTTTACAAATCTATCCAAACGTAACAGACCTTTAAAACCTCTTATGCGTTTACAAACATGACCTGATTTACACACGTAGCAATTAAAGAATGAATTAAAAAGGAATTTTATAAATAATTATTATACTCTAATACATAACCAGAGACAGTATGAGTGGAAACTGGACACTGGATAAAATATAAACGAGGAAGTGTCTATCATTCAACATGGTGGATGTATTACATAAGCCCCGCCCCTCAGTAAAAAGAGCCAATCAACTTTTTGGCAAAGAAAATACATATATATGGGTTTTTTTTGTGTTATCGTAGCTAAAGAGCACGTTATTTACACCATGTAGACAGACTGCAGGTATTCAAGTAGATACAAGTTTGTTCTCATGAGATTGAAAATAAATAACGGTTCGGAAACGTCACCAAGATGGCCGCCGTCCAAGATGGACAGACTTTACCGTTCCATTTTAACAAAACAATCAAAGATGTTTTAGTATCCGTTAAAAGCACACCTGTCGCTCTGACGTACAGTACGCATGCCGAACGCAGGTGTGTCAATATTACACTCCTTCGTACGATGTTGTGGAAAATAACTTGAAGATAAGTGAATGAAGTGTGTCAATTCACATCCATTGTACATGTGTACAATTCAATACAAAATACACACAATTTTACGTAAAATCAATCTCAATCAGTCGATCTGGCTGTAAACTACTTATGAAAAATTATCAATGTTTTTCAGACAGATGCCATAAATACCTTGTGAACGTAGCTTATGAATTATTCAGCTACACAATGACATATGTGTTAAAGGTTTAGTTAGTGAAATTGTAGTTAGCTAAATTCAGCCCACTAGCCTTTAGCGAATATGAAAGTAGCTTAACTGCAAATGAGAGGCTGATTGCGATCGAGAATTAGCTAGATAATTACATACGTACAGCTAGTGTCACATAGTCAAGAAAAACTTTACACCAGTTACCTAAATTACATGTGATAAATGAGTTTAAAAAAGTTTAATTAGATTCTAATATTATGATCTAATACAGATCTTCGTGATGATTCATTAAAGTGTTTGTGTGTGTGTGTGTGTGTGTTGTAGGCAGTAAAGAAGCCGCGTTCACGTACGCCATCATCGCAGCGGGCGTGGCCCACGCCATCACGGCCGCGTGCACGCAGGGGAACCTGAGCGAGTGCAGCTGTGATAAGGAAAAGCAGGGCTTCCACGGCCGAGCGGATGGATGGAAGTGGGGCGGCTGCTCGGCTGATATCCGCTACGGCCTCGGCTTCTCCAAGGTGTTCATGGACGCTCGGGAGATCAAACAGAGCGCCAGGACGCTCATGAACCTCCATAACAACGAGGTGGGACGAAAGGTACGTAGATTATGGTGGACAACATAAAACGTGTATTAATGATTAGATTATTCTTGGAATACCTGTTGAGTAGCGCTAGTTTGGTTCATATTAAAGCTGCGGTAAGTGATTTTTGTAATGTTAGGTGTCTCTATGCACTTGTCAATCATGATGCCTGTCAATCAAGAAAGCTCTGCCTCTCGCTCTAACATTCAGGTGTTCTAGTTAATAGGTTTGTTAAACATTGCACTGGAGGTACATTAATGCGGAGTTCATGATTCTTTCAGTGAGGAATGAAACACAACGATGGTGCATGCAGTTATAGGAAAATAATCAGCAGCGTGGTGTGATGAAATGGACCCCGAAAGATGATTATTTTCCTGCTACAGCACATCCCCAAGTGTTTTATTCCTCTTATACCACAGTAACTTGGCAACGATTACAATTTATCTATAAAAGAATGAAATGTCCTACTTTTTTATCCATTTATAGTTACATTTAACGTTGTGGAATGTCAGTGAAACAGGTTAGTTCCTGTTCTCGCTTACGTTATAGCAGCTATAAACATCGTTCCCTCACCAGCCTCTCTTTTTTTCTTTAATAAGACAAAAAACGCAGCTCATCATGTTACCATCATGTTATAGATTGTTACAAAGCGCTGACACTGGAGACTCCTTCCATGAATGTTAGATAAACACATTTCTCCTTACGGAAAGCTTCACCATGTCAAAGTTTTTAAAAAGACTGTTTATGTGGCGCGTCTTCTGTACATTTCCCTGTGAATGAGCTGTTACTATAGCAACGATAACGTATTAGAATATAAACCTGTGATTTGCTGAAAGCTAACCCAAATCATGACCTCGAGTTAAACCTGATACACTTCACGGATCTAAAAGGAAGTCAGAGGCGGAGACGGAGTCTGTGTCGGTGCTCTTGGCATCTCTGAGCTCCGTCGTCAGCATCCTGGCACCGAGTCCGAGGCCGAGTTCGAGTTCGAGCTGGCAGCTCAATAATGAGAAGCTTTTAGGGGCTAAGAGCAGTTTAAGTGGCAGAGTTTGATTACCAAAGCAGATCAGAGGATCTACACAAAGGCATTCGCTCCCCCATGTTCTGCTCAGTTTACAAGGCACTGACTCACACCGCGATCCCCTATAGGTTTCATCTCTCCGGCTAATGGTGAAAAACGGCGACATGTTTCATCTCTTCCACGCCCTGCTTTTGTGTGTCAGACCTTTTAGCTTCTCTAAATGACTTTTTTTTTCTTCCACTTTCACCTGCATCATATGAGAGTCGTCCCTCTCTCCCTCTCTCCCTCTCTCTCTCTCTCTCTGTCCCACCTCCTGTGGTCTTTGATGTGGTGCGAGTTCATATCTCGAGGCTAAATCGTCTCCATAAAAGCTTTTTTGTGTCATGCATCTTTTCTTCTTCTCATCAATAGCAGTACGAATCAGCGTGTTCAGACGCCCAACATCGCTTCCAGCTCAATAAATCCCACTGCTCGGGTTTAATGAGGAGGAAAAGAAGTCTCCATCTTGTCTCTCGCTTGTTCCACGAGCTGTTATAAAGACGATTCATGGCTCCTCACTCATCCACGCTTTTTTTTTCCCACCCCTTCTGTCTTTTTGGCTCATGTCTGAATTCACGCTGGCTTATCTAAATGGCTAAATTGCCTTTTAGTGGGCTGAGTTTGCTTCCAGGTTCATTCTATCTGTAGGTTTTGTCTCTCGGCTGCTAAAAGAAGCCTCTGTTGGGACGTTTCCTCTCTCGGAGTCTTAATGTATGCTGGCTGATGTAGTGACATCTTGGCCATCGTTGCTCACCGCTAAACAGGAGATAACAAAAGCGATCCGTCGTTTTAGCCACTGCATTTAACGGATAAGTGGCTCTGAAAAGGTCATGTTGATTGGTGGTGTGTGAGGAGGAAAGAGAGGAACTTTGTGCGAGGGTGAGAATACGGTTTAAAATGTTGGCCTCGTCTTGCAGAGTAACTTTTAAAGTGACATTTGAAGCAGTTTCACTTAACTCCTCTTTCTCAGTTTGAGTGTTAAATCGGACATTTTCTTCTATTGTTATGAGGATTATTAGGCTGAAAGTAGAAATCTAATATCTTAGGCATTCTAGTTTAGGTACAGTATGTGTTCACACCACCTAAATATCTGCATCATTTCAACTGATTTTGTTTTTTTGTTTTAGAAATTAGGTTATGATGCTATAAAACAATTCCCTTCATTGCAAAAACAGACATCTTAGTAAGTGAAAATATCTTGAATATAGTCAGATTTATTATAAGATTCCTAATATAAGATTACAATTAACCAAATATAAGTTTATTAAACCTATTTCTAGACATTTCTTTACTCGTTCCAAGCTTTACATTTTCTTGTTCTATTGGCAGATTTAGATTAGATTGCTTCTTTCTAGAAATAAATGCTTTAAATTAACAAAATTATCTGCTAACAGAAGAAGACTATTTCAAGCTTGAAATCAGTAAAAGAGTCTAGTAATCTTATATTTGATTTATTGTAATCTTGTAAAAGGAAATACTAGATGAATTTGACTACATTTTTTGGAATGTACAGCACGTGTGGTGCGACGTTTCTTCAGTTCCCCACTCACAACTTTAGTTCCTACCTGCAGTTACTTCCTGTTTACTGTTTAACATAAAAAATTGGAAGTGTGGTTTCATCTTCTCCTGTTATATACAACCTCTCAGTAAATGTGCACAGAGACGTTAGGAAGAAAAATAAAGCTTGGAAGGAAGTAGAAGCGATGGCCTGTGTCTCTAGTGAGTGCACGTAGCTAGTACAGTTAGCTTGCTTTGCTAATATAATCTGAGAATGAAGTTCGTACGAAGCCGAGCACGTAATGCGTAAATCACACACACGATTTTCACACTGATTACTGCGTTATTTCATTTATGTTTAACTTGTTAGCTTTACAAACTTGTTAGCTTTAAAAGATACAGTATATATATATATATATATATATATATATATATGTCTAGCTATAATTTGAAAGAAAAAAAAAAGCCGGACAGGCCACGCCCACAAGCGACGACATGGTCGCTACACGCCCACAAGCAACAAACAACAAGCAACATGAGCGACTTATCGCCTGCTAGTGTGAAATAAAATCCAACTGATCACCAACATCCAACCAATCAGAATAAGAAATCGTTTTACTTGATTAAGCTCCGCCTCTTGGACTAGCACACAGGTATTCTAACCTACAGATTAAATCTAGAACTGTAAAGCTCTACACAGAATCCTACGATAAATCTAGAACTGTAAAACTCTACATAGAATCCTACGATAGAAATAAAGGTTCTAAGAACTTTTTTACAAATCTAAGAAGCCCTAAGTACACTAAGAACCCTTGAAGAACCCTAGAACACATGGCTTTGAGGGAACACTGAAAACCAAAATGACTTTAATATGGAGAGAAAAAGGACGTATATTTTAGGGAGCAGATCGAGGTAGACAAAGACGTTTTGAATTTTTATGACTCAGGTGTGATAATGGATGTTCCTGGACGTCTCTGGTCAGTCAGTTCTCGCTGTGGAATTTAAAACCAAGAGGAACCTTTTCAGCAGCCAGGTGATAAATATGACTTTACAGTTTTTGTGCTTCATGTAACTGGCTGATTTGTTCCACGTCTTTTCTTCTGGACAGGTCCTGGAGCGTAACATGCATCTGGAGTGTAAGTGTCACGGCGTTTCGGGTTCCTGCACCACCAAAACATGCTGGACGACTCTGCCGAAGTTCCGCGAGCTGGGCTACATCCTGAAGGACAAGTACCTGCAGGCGGTGCATGTGGAGCCGGTCAAAGCCAGCCGCAACAAGCGTCCCACCTTCCTGAAGATCAAGAAGCCGTTCTCTTACCGCAAGCCCATGGACACGGACCTGGTGTACATCGAGAAGTCGCCGAGCTACTGCGAGCCGGATCCTGTGACGGGCAGCGTGGGGACGCACGGGCGGGTCTGCAACAAGACGCTCACGCACCACTCCAGCAGCTGCGACCTGATGTGCTGTGGGCGGGGCTACAACACGCACCAGTACTCGCGGGTGTGGCAGTGCAACTGCAAGTTCCTGTGGTGCTGCTACGTCAAGTGTAACACCTGCAGCGAGAGGACAGAGGTGTACACGTGCAAGTGAACGAAGGCGTGTCGCATCACGTCCGGCACTCGGATGATGTTTTTTTTTTTTTTTTTTTTTTTTTTAGCTGTGAACATTTTCCAGGATGTTGATGTTGATGATGATGTTGATGTCTTTTTGCACAATATAACCACTGGATGACTTTATGATCACTTCCTGGACTGAACGAAGTCCATCCTCGTGCATTCCGAGTGCTCCGTCGGGTCTGTTGACCTCACGAGGCCCCGCGGCGTCCAGGCGAGTCTGGAGCTGTCTGAAACGTGTTTAACGCTCCACTATTAGACTTTTCTCCACCCGTGATCGATGATGATGAGCGTGTACGCGCTAATACACGCTGATAATTCATTTAAAGAAACGATTTTTATTTATTTATGAAGCTACTGTCATTCGTCTTGGCTTGAGATATGAAATAGAGGCTGTTGGTAGTGAGAGCTGATTCAATTCACACTGGAAGCTGAAATTACTACTGAAATACTACTGAAATACTACTGAAATACTACTGGCATGCTGGATTTTTCTTTGTAGCAACAGCATGCCTTCTTATAAATAATCTCCGCTCTATTTTGCTGCTAGTCTGGATTATCACGCACGGTCCGATAGTGGAATAACTCCTGATTAAAACCTCGTGTTTTTTTTTTTTAACCGCAGTAGTGATTAAATCCCAGACAAACTGAACTTTATACTGAGAGTATATTTTGTGAAAAGAGTATTTGTATTTTTATATGAATGTTTTATTTATACTGTTGTTTTCTCCTGTTCGTAGTGCACATCGCCTCTCAGTCCGCTCGTGCAACACTTCTGTGGAATTATGGGTGACTTTTACACGGTTCTACTCGCAGATGTTAGTGCCATTAAAATCAACCTAATGCATTCCATCGGCTTCGTTTGCTTTTATGATCCAGGTGTTGACTTGGAGGATTCGCCTCATCAGAGAACGTTCCAACCAATCGGATGCGAGTTTTAATAAAATACTTATTTTACAAACTGACATTTGATATTATCTGATATATATCTGATATTTAATCTGATAAAGATTAAAACATAACAAGGACTACTACATTCTTTAAAAAATTAGAACCTTATAAGGTTCTTGTAAGGTTGTCCCTCTGAGGGAATTCATAAATTATAAATAACATTCATAAATTATACAAAATCTCATCCAGATTATTTAAAAATATATATTTTATTACTCTGCACAAAAGGTCATATGAATATTCATCATACCTAAAAATCAGTTACACTGAACTGTTCTATGCAGAACCCTACAACTAGCTGTTCTCCTATCAGAAAGGGTTCCAAGTAGAACACATTTTTGAAGATAAGAACCCTTAAAGAATTATTTTATCTTGGTAAGTGTGCAGAAAAAACTCCTAATTAATGCTCATTATTTTCTTCTTAATATCTAGAACCCATCAGGGCTTTAACGTTTAGCTTCTTGGTACTTCCAAGTAGAACCCTCATCCAAAGAACCCTTAATAAACCCTCGCAGAACCTTTAAAAAAAAAATAAAACGGTACCACATACCCAGATAGCTAAACGTTAAACACATGGCACTTTCTAGTTCCAGGTTCCTCTGGTAGAACATTTATCAGAAAGGGTTCTAAGTAGAACCCTTTCAGGAGTGTAAAAAGTACCAAGAAGCTAAATGTTATACTCCTGACAGGTTCTAGATATTAAGAAGAAAATAACGTGCAATAATTTGGAGTTTGTACCAAATTATCTAATCAGTTTCATACAAAAAGGGTTCTTCAGTGGTACTTAGTTCACTGGATAATGAAGGGTTCTTAGTCTTTTTAAAAAAAGGTTCTGCTTATAACTCTTTCTGATCAGAAAACACTTTGTTGTAGGGTTCCACATAGAACCTTTCATGTTTCCCTCAGAGATATGTCTCCCTCATATAGCACATGTAGCTTGTTTATTTGCAATAAGAAACATCAAAAAAATAAAGCAGTGCTAGAGAACCCGTTTAGGTTCTATGGAGAATGCTACAACACAGTGTTTTCCTAACTCCAAATTGCTGCTCATTATTTTCTTATTAATATCTAGAACCTGTCAGGAGTTTAACATTTAGCTCTTAGTAGCTCAGTATGGTTCATGCTTGGAGAAAAAAAAGGTTCTCCAAGGGTTCTTGAAGAGTTCATTGGATCATAAAGGGTTCCAAAAATAAAGGAGGGAAGGGGTCTGCCTTGTGTTGGAACCCTTTCGGATAGAAAAACACTTCTAGAAGCTTTAACGGTTCTACAGAAAGACAGCTGAAGAACCGTTTAGGGTTCTGTAACTGTGATTGTGCAGCTGAAGACAAGGATTTGTGCATTTAACATTTCAAATCTGAGCAGAAAGCACGGTATTAAATCGTTTCAACATTATTCTAATGGTTCTAATGGACAAGAGAACATTTTTGCTTAAAACAAAGCGCTTTGTTCTAGAAGTGTCAGTGCGAGAACTCGTTTACGTCAGAGAGACGGCGACTCTCAGGTGATGGATGACTCCGACTTCCTCTTGGTTTCTGTCCCGTAAACTGTCTGTTGCTACAACAACTCCATCAGAGAGCCACAAAATGCAGACCAGGCTCCGTGAAAAAGGGCCAAATGTTAACGCTCCAGAACCGAGAATGTGTTCTGCATGCTAACTTCCTGACCCAGAACTCAGACTAAAGGCCTCTGCACTGCCTGTCGCGCAATCGCTGCTTTCAGAATAATCGAAAGGATGGAAATAAAACAGAGCTGACTGGAGGGCTGGCTTAGGGGATTAGTTAAAGTTAAACCAGAGAACCAAGAGAACCGTTAAAGACATAAATCACATGGTTTTGTAAAAGCGTAAAGCTTTGTGTGCGCTAGTTTGCATCACTGAGGACGGCGGCTTCATCGTGAGGTCATCTGCTGAGCGGCGAAGAAAGTTAACGATTAATTTGAGCTCATTGATGGTGAAAAGTAAAAGTCACTCTGAACCATTTAACTTTTAGTGAATCAATGACACTGTCTACGCGCTTTGAGGAAAAAAAAAGCTGCTCACTTGTAAAATTCGGCGCCGCTCAGGTGACATGGAGGTTATTTTTAATAAGACGTGGCCATGAATTAATTATATTGAGACACACCGAGAAATCAATTATAATTTAGAACATTTCGGCCACAGCCAAGTCAAGTCAAGTGGCTTTATTGCCATTTCAACCATATACAGCTAGTTAGTACACAGTGACATGAAACAACGTTCCTCCAGGACCAAGGAGCTACATAAAACAACACAGAACTACAGTAGATATTACATATATTTACATAAAGTACACATGCAAACATGTGTAAACAGCACAAGACAGGACAATAACGACTAAAACAGGGCAATAGGCACAGTAAGAGACAGCGCTGCGCCGACTAGTACACAGTTCTAGCATGAAAGCGAATCAGATATAACAGTAGTGCAAAAGTGAATGTAAACATAATATACTATGACACAGTATTCAGCAGATGAGCTTATACCATATATGGACATAGCAGTTATTGGAGTAGCAGCCAGGTAGAGAGTATAAGAGTGTATAAGTGACAAAATATTATATACAATATTTTATAAATACAGTAGCAGCAAAAAATGCAGGTAGTGAATACAGAGATGTGCAAAAATTGCAAAGAGTGGGATGGTGTTCTGTTGAGTGTGTGTGTGTGTGTGTGTGTGTGTGTGTGTGTTGTCAGTCCAGTCTCTGAGTGTTGAGGAGTCTGATGGTTTGTT
>CM040469.1:840106-854063 GCA_022758105.1 Pangasianodon gigas | reverse complement strand
TTTTTTTTTTTTCTTCCCGTCTGGTTAGGACTTGTACAAGCACCTGAGACGTGCGGCGTGAAAACTGCACCGTGTCGTTATGCCTCTGAAAAACGTTCTTTGCACACTCGCTGTATCACGACGGTATGAGATTACCAGCAATGTGATGGCAACAAGTCAGTGTAGGCGTTTACGCCATTTTATCTTCGTCGCATGTTGAAAACGTTGTTCGTAAGAGCGGTGTAACTCTCACGGCTTGTGTTTTCCCGACACGTAGGCCCGTCTGCTGCTTGTAAACATTCCAAGAAGAGCTCCATAAAGCCCATAGGGAACATTACTAGACACTGAGATTAGCGCAGCACCGAGACAAACTCTCGATAAAGCCCTTGAAGTATTGCGTTTGAGACACGAGGAGCCAGCGTTCTGAGTGAGCTTTAGTAACGAGCCTCTTTGAAGGTTGCTCGCATGGATTCTGCCGTGTGTTGTGGGATCATTAAGCATCCGAGGACCCCATATGATACTTTCCCATGCTTGTGCGTGGTTGTGTGTGGGGTATAGTGGTCCCTCATGCACGCTTCGCACTCCTCCTGCAAATGAATCAGGGTCTGAAGTCAAGTGGTGCTAGATGTGAAATGTTTATAACACCAAAGCAAAAGCACTTTCTTTTTCCTTCCTTTTTTTTTCTCCTTAACCTCAGATTGACGAGATGAATCGCTGTCTTTATGCCAACTGCTACATTTCATTCCTGAACGTATTTACTCCTCATAAAAAATAATAAAATACTAAAAATAGTACTAAAATGATAAATTCAGGTTGAAACTGAAATAATCTTCCAATGGAAGAAGTAAAAATAAATCGTAAAACAAGTAAAATAGTCAAACCTTTTCACATATTTGGTTAATTTTTTTTTTAAAAATCCCCTAGAATTAGAAATTCTAGGAAGTGAGAAATAAACACATAAACTTAGAAATGTTTTTGTTGCTTTTTATTTAATTTGGAAAAAATAAAATCTAGTTTATTTGAGTCCCATTAGAATCCTGGAAAAGAGTGAAAATTAAAAAAATTAGGGATTTGTTGAACCACTTACACAATTTATAAAATTTATTTATTTGCCAACAGTGAGTAAAACATTAAAAAAAAGTTTAAACATTTTTTTCTGTAAAGTAATTCTTATTTAAATTACTAATGTTACTGTGTAATAATAAGATAAGAATTCTTTTATTAATAATCTTTTATTTCAATAAAAAAATTCAATTAAAGTTTTTTAATCACGCTATCACATTAAACCATCATTTATTATTTAAAATGATTAGCATGAACAATATTCAAGCAAACACTGTAAAAAAAAAATCTAAGCATCATGAACATAAACTCATTCACAAGGTGTTGGTAAGTTGCTGTGGTATAAGGGGAATAAAACACATGGGGACGTGCTGTTAGAGGAAAATAATCAACTACAGGGTGGTAGCAGTAACTCCGCTTCATCACAACATCCCGTTACTGTAACACACACACACACACACACACACACACACACACAGTGTTTATTACTTCAAACAGACATATTTATAGGTTTGTTTATATTTATATTCTGATGGTTGTGAATGACTCGGGGATGAAACGCTCCCTGAGTATTAAACCTGACATCATGCTGTCGTGTCCTGCAGGTTGTTACGACTGCACGTGTGCACCTTTGAAGCTACTGCATGCCTTTGATGTCATCGACTTAATCACCACGTGCACAGATCGGCCATGTTGGGACAGCGGCCCGCTGCAGATGACTGCGTCTGAAATTACACGACTTTCCCCTCAGAGCAACCTGATATGATAAAGACGAAACTCAGATGTTACAGTCAGAGCAGAGGTTCTCTCAGGGTTGCGTCTGTGTAGCGACGTCGTTAATAATTAACACTCATACAGGCCCTGCGGCACGTGTGACGTGATGCCGTGATTTCACTTTCATACCAATGCAGTGACAAAACAAATACACGAACGGTCCAGCTGGTTAAAGTCAGGGTTACGCTTAGGTTTAATAATAATAGCAGCTCAGCTTTCGCAGTTTTAAAAACCAATTGTTTTATGAGAAATAAATATAGAAAAATAAAAAATGAAACATACCAGTTGGCAATGGGAAAGTATGTAGCTGTAAGCTAGCTAGCTTTGACCAAAACTGAGTTCTGGAAAAGAGCTAATGTAGATATATAAGATTTCCTGCTGAAAAAAAAAATCTGTAATGGATTTTGGCTTCATGATTTCCATCAGATTTCTGACTCTTTCCATTAGGGATTTTCTAATTACTTCTAAATCCCACCAAAAGTCCACCTTTTAGTAGAAGGTGGATAGACTTAGATAAGCTTTAAGGAACCATTACAGAGCATCAGAAACACATTAAACCTCATTATGGACAACATATTCCCATTAAACCACCATTACAGACCACCAGAAACACAATCAACTCTTATTACACACCATCAAAAACATATTAAAACCCATTAGGAATAATACATTCCCATTAAACTACCATTAAAGACCACCAGAAACACAATAAATCCCATTAGGAACAACACAACAACCCTTTAGAAAGAACACATTATATTAAACTACTAACACGTTAAATCCCTTTAGAAACAGCACATTCCATTAAACCAGCATTACAGACCACCAGAAACACAATAAACTCCTATTACACACCATCAAAAACACATTAAACCCATTAAGACTAAAATATTCTATTAAACTACCATTACACACCAACAGAAACACATTACAACCCGATAAGAACAAAACATTCCCATTAAACTACCATTAAAGACCACCAGAAACACATTAAATCCCATTAGGAACAACACATTCCCATTAAACTACCATTAAAGACCACCAGAAACACATTACAACCCACTAAGAACAACACATTCCCATTAAACTACCATTAAAGACCACCAGAAACACATTAAATCCCATTAGGAACAACACATTCCCATTAAACTACCATTACAGACCATCAAAAACACAATAAACCTCATTATAAGCAACACATTCCCATTAAACTACCATTACAGACCATCAAAAACACATTAACCCCCATTAGGAACAACACATTCCATTAAACTACCATTACAGACCATCAAAAACACATTTATGAATTAATTGATAACAGCAATTTGTCAACAATCACAGGTTTTTTTAATTAAAATGACATGTCATAATTTTTTTAAATCTATTTATGGATACATTTAATGTCATATTTGTTTACCATGAACCTGTAACCTCATCAACACATGACAAGTTCTATCATTTCTTCCTGCACCCTTCAGGAACCTTTTAAAAATCCCCACATTACCTGCGGATTTTGTTTTTGAGCTGGTTAGCATGAATCCACTACATGTGCGGGAGATGGAAGATTGATAGCATAATCACTGAGAGCGCATGGTTTAGTAATTGAAACTGGCAGTATCAGCTTAAATTGTTTCATGGCTTTCTGCAATGATACATTTAAAACAGGCCCAGACAAGACGATGGCGAGACAGGAAAGAAAGCCTCTTACATTTCAAAAAGTTCCTGGAAAATATGACAGCATCGCATTCGTGAAGGACCTCATTGTAGGAACAACACAATGTCACCTTTCATACCGAGAGTCGACGTGTAACTCATGAATAAGAGATGAAAAGTACAAAAAAATGATACGTAAGAGAAGAGTGAGGGGGTTAACAGATTAAAAGCGAAAGTAGATCATTAAAATGATCCTCGAGTTTAATTTAATGAAGTGTTTAAAACATTCAGGCTGCAAATTATTGTAACAAGTTACAAAGTTTAGAGATGTGGGCGGGGTTAAGGGGGCGGGATTATTGTTCGAATCTTTTCTTACGAACTCATTTTTTTATAAAATAACATCAAGATTAGAGTTGTGGGAGGAGTTAAGGGCGGGGTTAGTGTTTGTACACATTTTTCTCAAAATCTTTTTTCTATATTCAGAACCAAAAAACTCAATTTCTAGATGAACTGCTTGAAATTTCATGAAATTTTACACCTATATTCCTGTCGCTAATTAGAACAATATTAGGCGGAATTTCTTAAAATGCTGATCAATGTTGATTGATTTTTTACTGAAAAATTTCATAAATGTTTTTTTTGATTAAAGAATTAATAAATAACTTTACAACAAACTTTTCTCTCTCTCTCTCTCTATCTCTCTCTCTCTCTCTCTCTCTCGTGTCTTCACAGTGAAATAAATATTTTAATTCTAACCACATCCAAAGATTATTTAAATTAGACGCATTTAATCAAACAAAGGCTCATTTGCATAATAAACAAAATGTCAATTTTTGAAAAATTCCCCAAAAAACATTTATAAGAGCATCAGCCATCAGCTCTTGAAGGTTAATTGTGTTAATTGTTTTTAAAACTTACCCTGTTTACCTGCAGCGTCGTAAACAGCAGCTGTACAAAAGAGGAAAATATTTGAGTCGTTATTTTTGAGATTTGGATAATTTTTTTTTTTTTATGGAAGTGTAATAAGAGTACTAATTGTAAAATTACACCTCTAAAATGAGACTTAAATACAGTAACTAAGTACTAAGTATGTAATTTTTTTTCACCACTGGCTTTGGATAGGTACTGTACAAAATAAACAGCATAAACTTTAGGTGTTTGGTCATATTTCATTTTAATAACGTAAACTGAAACACAAAAATATTTTACTTTATCAGTTACTTTTGCATGATTTTGGACAGATTTTGTGATTTAGAACTAAAATTAAATAAATGTAATGTATTATAAACACAAACTGTACATGGTTTCAGACTCTAACTATAATTAAAGCACTTATTCGTCACCGCTAGGGCTACAAAGCCCTGACCTCCGCTCCTGCCTAAGCAGTTCAGAGAGAGGTCAAAGGTCACGCTCGGTGTTAGAGCAGGCCAGCTGGACGCAGTGCTCAGTGATGTTAATGGTGTAGGGACAAAAGGTGCAGGAGTAAAGCCAGATGCATCTTTGTTATCCGTCCAACAAAGGAGGCAATAGCAAGCTCCGCCCCCTTTGTGATCTGTATTAACCTGTAACCACAGCTATCGAGCTTCGCTAGCCGTCCACCGGATTCTTTTACAAGCTCGGGAACTTTGAGAACTCCACGTTACAATGGGCTCTAAAGGCAGGGTTCAACAGAGACAAATTAAAGTTCATCATTGTTGGAGGAACGTCCCGGGTTTCACAGCCGTCCTCGGAGGAGGTGTCAAAGTCAAAAGGATGGCTTTCAAACCGCGTCCCAGAGGAGGAAAACGACACCGGTGCTAACGCTAATTCCACCGCCGTCCTCTATTGTTGGTGCCGTCTCGGGAGTTGAATGTAGCACAGTGACATTCTCAGCTGAAAGCGAGAGGTGATCTAACCTCGATCTTTCTCTCAGTGCAGAGCTGAGAGACGAGAAGATGCAGCAGCACCTGTGTGGGAAGAGCTGCGACTCTGAATCGCCGTTAGCGGGACGTTATACCGGGCTGTAGCGCCCCACACACACACACACACACACACACACACGGGTTATTAGCCACATTGTCTTCACAGTGCTGTTGTTTAAGGCCTCATTAACAGCTAACGCACAGCTCCACTTTAACAACCCATAACATTGTTTTGTTGAAATGCTGTAAATCCATTAACCACAACACAACTGTTTATTGGCTCAATTTGCTTAAAAGAAGCTCAAAAGTGTGAATAGATGTTGAGTTTAAAGCTTTAAAGCTTCTAGCTGCAAATCACAGGTTTATATTAATGCGCTCGTTCTAATACGTTATCGTTTCTATAGTAACAGCTCATTCACAGGGACGCGTACGGCGGACGATCTGCTGATAATAAACGCATTCAATTAAAACGGTGATACGGAGAAGTCTTCTTTAAGGATACTTTTATTTAACATTTATGGAAGGAGTCTCCAGTGTCAGCGCTTTGTAACAACGTTAAGTTTTCCGATATCTTCAGGACGGAGGAGATTTTACGCTTTGCGGATTCTCAGTAACTGTGTTTTTCTGTGTTTTTAATGTCAAGAGAGAGAAAATAAAAAGACAGGCTGGTGGAACTTGTTTCAAGAGCATTAAATGTAACTATAATGAGATAAAAAGCCTAATGTGTCCTCCTTTAATAAATAAAAAATGTAATATTTGGTAAATTGCTGTGGTGAAAGAGGAATAAAACACTTGGGGACGTGCTGTTCCACCCTGTTCATCAGGATTTTACTGTAACACACACACACACACACACACACACACACTGGAGCTTTATACTCATATATATGTTGTTAGAACATTGCAGGAACGTTTTCTTCGGATCGTTTCAGCCGAACCTTCTCACAATGTGCTGAATAATTTTATACATTTTCTCTGTTAGCTAGCTTGTTGAATTTGCTAGCCTTGTACACGCTTCAAAAATCGTAAAAGAGCGTATCTCCATCAGAAAGAGTTCTATGTAGAATGCTTAGAATCTTTAATTATACAATTAAAGAACCCTTGAAGAACCTTCATTTTAAAAATATATACCAGGAAGTAAAATGTTAACCTTCTCACAGGATCTAGATACTGTACGAATGTGTATAATATAAGAACCCTGTTAATACAAAACATTAAAATAAATTTAAGATTCAGCTTCTTGGTACACTCTTAGAAAAAAAAGGTTCTTCAAGGGTTCTTTAAGGGTTCTTTAGATAATAGATTTAGGGGTCTTAGCTTTTAAGACTAAAAACGTTAAAACTTGGGCATTTAACAATCTTGGTACTCGGTGAAATCTTAGATAAAAAAGTTCTTTAAAGGTTCTTTAGCAGTTCATTAGACAGTTAAGAATGTTTAGTTCTACAATTAATGAAACAGCGGGAACCGTTGGAACCTCGCAGGATCCTACACAGAACCTTAAGAAACAGTATTAAATATTAAAAATGAAAAATTCTTATGTTATCAGTTTACATTTTTAATATTTTGCACACTTCCTTCTTCTTCAGATCAGGTCTGTTTTATTGTCCCTCATGTTTTGGGTTCTAACTTCAAGGCGCTTCTAGGAATTCATGTTTTTTGTGTAAATTGTAAAATAGAGGTTTCTCCATTTCTCCAGAGGGAATACTGAGGAACTCTTTAAGGGTTAAAAATGTTTCAGAAGCGTACAATTCTAACAGATTTAACAATCCGGCTAACAGGGAATATTATTACAACATTAACAAAAGTATTCAACAGGATCTAAGAAAATAAATCTCTAATGTTCCTGCAGTGTTCTAACAACATGCTGTAACACACAACATTCCCAGTTAGGAAAAAGGAAATATTATCTTAGGCTAACTAGCATATTTGTGTAAATAGTAACGTTTACTTGCAAGCGCTTATAGCTATGAGTAGGCTATTACTGACTGTGATATCAGTAACCATGTTTGCTAACAAGCTAACATTTTGCTCAGGTAAAAGCTAACTGTTATATCTTGCAATTAACGTGGTCAGAAGACCGTAAAAAAAAAAACTTGACTGTTATTTAAAAAATGGAAATTCTGGAAGTGTATGTCAAAAATAAAGAAAAAAATTGAATCTTACTTTTATTCTATAAATAAACCTTCAATCCTCAAACCCACAGACAGAAGAGCTGAACTTCCTGTCATGTAGCTGAACGCTGGAACGTTCTGGAAGCCGCCATCTTGGATCACGTTTTTCCTCAGTGCGGAGTGGAGTTTTATGACTCCGCCCCCCTGATGCCCCGCCTCCTTAATAAAAAGCAGGAAGTACATTAACAGTTTAAACCCTGCTGCTATTTTACAAAATTATTTATTTAAAAGTGAGTCAAAAGAGAAGCAGGTTTATAAAAAATTTGTAAATTTGTAGAAAAATTTTAAACTCACTTGCTACATTAGCTTAAAGAAACTGTGTGCAGTTTATGTAATTTTTTGCTGCATTATATAAGAGATAAACACTGTGTTTTGTTGCTGTTACAGTAAAATAATCAAGGGCAGGGTGGTGTGATGAAGCAGAGCTCCTGTTACCACACTGAAGTTGATTATTTTCCTCTACCAGCATGCCCCTAAGCTCTGTACCTGCGCAGGAGAACCTGAGCGCTACGCACGGCGCACACGCTGTCAGCCCGAGTGTAACTAGCATGATTAATTACTCGGTGTATTTTGTTGACTCGGAGCTGATTTTGAGAGGAATACGCAGGTTGAAACAAGCCTCAGTTGCGTACTGCTTCTGTCACGGCCTTAATCATTCACGTGTTTAAAAAAAGCAACAATAAAATGTAATATACACTTTTACTTCCTGTTAACAAATATAAAATCATGTCTTTAGGCTCAGGTATGAACTTGTATGAAAGGCACGCTTCAAAAATGGAAGATTTTATAGAACTCAAACACAAACATACTCATGCATACGTGAATGACGGCCACTTCCTTCTTCCTGTTTAAGACTTTCTTCCATATGGACTCAAATATACACAGTTAAGAAAAATTTATGACAATTTGAAGTCCATAAGTAATGTGATGTTCATGAAAATCCAGATAGTTGCAAAAACATTTTTATCTTTCGCTCCACTCCTGAGTTTGTGTAAATTTTAACGTGAACCTCGACTGATCGTCTTCAAATCATTTAATTGTCGATGAGTTCCTGCGATTTTATATACAGATTACGCTGTCAAGTTTATTTAGTTTTTCAGTTACAACCCAATTTAATGATCATTTTGATGAACATGATTCCAAAACAAATACATAAACGAAGACAAAAAAGACTAGTCATTAAATCAGGACAAAATTAATGGCGTGTGTGTCCTTGGTAGCCGATGCGCTGCAATGGCCGAGCTGCATTACTGGAAGATTTAGCGCATGCTATGCTTAGGAGGCTCTCTTTCACCGTTTAGTCATTTTCAGCTCTCTGTCTTGAGTTTTTGTGGGCATGTCTATATGTAAATGCCTTAAACACTCTTTGTAATTTACATCTGATTGGCGTTTATTAACGTATGCACATAAGCATGAAGAAAATCAGCAAAATCTGGCAAAATGTTAGTTTCATTTGGCCATGAAAAAGCATTTACACACAACAACTGAATTATTGGCAACTTTTTATAAGAAAAAATAAACACTACACAACAAACCAAATTTTACACTCAAGCAAAAAAAATTATTTAGCTTTCTTCTAACAAAAATCCCTTGCAAACCTTTATTTATTTATTTATTTATTTATTTAAAATAATAGCATTTCTTCTCAAAACCATACGCCAACCCCATTAAAATCGAACCCCCTTGAATCCCTGTGTTGTGAATCGAAGAGAACGTCTACATGTACAAACCCAAGGATCTAAAAAGAAAATTAAATTTTTTGCATCGAGGACTCTTTCTAAGCCTGGATACCTCTGCCAGGAGGTTACAGCTTAGCCAAAATCCATCATTTGGAACAAACTTTGAACTCGAACCCTGTTGAATCCCTGCGTTGTCGAAAAGCTCGAAGAGAACATTTTGCTTACACAAACCCAAGAATTTAAAAAGAAAATAAAATTTTTTGCCTCAAGGAGTCTCAAAATTGACACAGATAACAGTTAAACAAACTAAATGAAAAAAAAATAAAACAAAAGATCATCCTTGCACACTATTAGCATATTTGGTGAAAACAAGGGACTGAATACAAGGAAAAGTTCACTGGGAATTCTGTAAACACCAGGATTTTTTCTAAGACTGGCTACCTCTGCCGGGAAGTTACAACTTGGCCATAGAGCTTTTTTTTTTTTTTTAAAAAAAGACAATGTAGAACACAAAATCCATCATTTGAAACAAACTTAGAACTCGAACCCTATTGAATCCCTGCGCTGTGAATGGAAGAGCTCTAAGAGAACATCCGCATACACAAACCCAAGAATTTAAAAAAGAGAATAAAATTTTTTGCATTGAGGAGTCTTAAAGATTCTCTAGACATTCCCTGAACCTTGTCGGACATCACAGGAAGGAGCGTAGTCCTGTTATTTTATTTTCTCCAAGTAACATGGAGGCTTCATTAAATATGTATTGTGAGGTGCCAATACTTTTGAAACCAGTGTTTTACTGAAAAAATGAAAAAATGAGTCAAATATTTTGCTGTAATGACACACAGCTATAAAGCGTGTCAGTATGTATAAAACTCGAAATATCACTAATATAATGTGTTTTATATATCATTTATATATCTAATGATGGGTGCCAATAATTATGGAGCCGATTGTGCATTCAGACTGAAAAGAATCTGATTAAATTGGTTTAAATCCTCTGTATTTTCAGTCGGGATTATTGTTCATCTGCTCCAACCACATGACACCAACGTAGCGTAAACTTCTGCTTTTGAAGTGCAGAATCTTCAGAAACGCGTCTGATGTTACGAAGATTAAAAGATTTATGAATCACTCGTGAAAAAAAACGAGCCACGATAATAACATCTTCACCTCGAACGGCTTTTCGGAGTAGAAGAACTGTCGACATGTTTATTTCTTATTTATAATCTCGTTTTTCTGAACGATTGAGAAGGAAATGTCACAATTTTAGCATTAAATGAATTATTTCAGATTACTTTTTATACGTCCCCAGAGTAAAGTTTTCTTCTCAATGATGTTTACGTTTATTTAAGATTTCTTACCCAAGATTCACAAGTTAGCATTTCATTTAATTTTGTTTAGCTAATGTTAATAAGCTAAATAATTTAATAAGCCCGCTAATTTAAATAACGTTAGCGTTGAGTTTAATGCTTTTTGTATTTCAGTGTAAGCTAATTTAGCTAACTCGATTGTAGTTAGCTACAAGTTGGTGTTTAATTTTGTTTAGATTGATAGCTAAATGATAGCTAGCTGGAGATTAATGTTAGTTAGCTAACAATAGATAATAAATTAGCTACTGGATAATGCTAGTTAGCTAGCTAACTTAATGCTGGTTTTTAACTAGCATGCCTGATAAATTGGTATTTGAGTTTCAGCCAAAGAAAATGTTTTTTTGTTGTTGTTGTTCTGTTTTAATGTCGTCTGATAAAATATGCATTCAATATTCTCTTTATTTTTAGCTAAGATTTAAGTATTGGCACCCCTGCTTTCATCTTTGACGTTTTTCTAGCAGCCGATACGGCTCACTGATGATTCCATTTCAGATTCTTATTTAGCCAAAAAAAAAAAAAAACCATTATCATAAAATTTATTTACACTCAGTAACGTTTTCTCGTCACAGATATTTACCTTCATTTTTTATTTCTGAGTTGTAATCTGTGTAAAATCCACCATCTTAAAGTTTGTCCCAATCTCAAATAGCTTCTTATTCACTACGTACGCTCACTACATAAAGCTGCGTTCACGCCATGTCGTAATTACCGTAATTACGAGATTCCGACTTCATTCACGTTCTCGTAGAACCTGTAATTACGACTCGTAAACGAGGAATTTTCTGAGAGCTCCGACTTGTACCACCTGACCGCTGCAACGTCGTGCGGAAACGCTCAAAATGGCGGCGTTTCGGCGGTAAAACGTAGTTAAGTAGTGACCTGATTTCAGTACTCCTGCTAACGCCATTTCATTTTCAAAGAAAGCTATTCCTGCTCTAAAAAAGGGTAAAAGAGATACAATTATAATATAATTTTATATAAAAAAATTTTAATTTTCATACTGCTATTACTGTTATTATTATTTTATTATTATTGTTGTTTGTTTCGGTTTGCAACAACACGTTACCCACACCTGCGTTATTAATAAACAACATGTTATTGTTACCTGATGCGCTTTCTGTGTTCTTCGATAATTAGCAATAGCTAATAAAAATGTGATTTAATGTTGTAATTATGTACTTTATGAATTATTTATCATCTCACATACATAATGGATTTATTTTGGCGTATATAGAAACGTATAATTCCGAGTCCGAGAACGTGAACAGCTCCGAGAAGAAAGTTCGAGTCGTCATCTAGTAATTACGGTAATTCCGACATGGCGTGAACGCAGCGTAAGCTAGAACACAATAGCATTTAGCCGTATACCTGCTAAGACACCGCTGGATTTTCAGCCTTGTGTTGGAAATGAACACCTTCTTGTTGTCTTCTTGTGTTTGTTATTCTATTTATTTTTTGCTAAGATAAAATTATTGGCACCCTTTTAAAGTGTACAGTTACTCTTAACCACGCTAACACAGTAAGTCCGTGTTTTAGTTAATGTTATTTAGCTAGCTAACCATAGCTAAGTTAGCTAGCAGTTCATATTGGCTAACAAAAGGTAATAAATTAGCTAGTGGTTAATAATAGTTAGCTAGCTAGCTTAAGTAATGTTATCTTAGACGTTAATACTCCTTGTAACTAACAATCTTTCAATCTTTTAATTTTAATGTTACTTTCTCACCAACACTAGCATTTATCTTAACTTAGCTAAGTTTAGTAAATTATAAGTTTTATTTAATTTTGTTCAACTTGATTGCAGATAATGTTCGTAAATTTATAATAGATAAAACGGTTAATGAGTCTTAGCTAGCTAACTTACTTAGCTAACATTAGATTAGTGTTTAATGCTCATTATAACAAACAATCTTTTGTAAGCTAACTTGGGTAATGTTCGCTAAATAGAACTTAGTGATTTGTTTAATGTTAGTTAGCTAGGTATTTAAATGATTGCTAAATTAGCTAGTGGTTAATTTTAGTTAGCTAGCTAACATTAGTGGAATGGGAGGGGTTTCTACGTTTTTGCTACAGTTTAATTAATTGTTTAAATTTTTGACAATTTTTCGAATAAAAGAATAAAAATTATTTTTGATAACGCATAAACGTTATCATTTTAGGACAGAGATTAAATAATCATATATTTATTTGTTATATATATGATTTTAAAACATTCTCATGTTCAAGATTTTGCTCATTTAAAAATATTTCTATATATTTCTTTTCAGTTTTGAGTAGTTTCAGTGTTTTTCTCTTCACGTTGCATGTTTTTGTGTTAATTGCATTTGGAACTGATTTTTATGGACGCAGTAAAACAGTTAAACACAAACGTTTCTCTTCTTCTTTGCTGGTGGTCTGCGGCGGATATTAACTCCAGGTGGAGGTGTTAATGAGACGTGCTCGCAGACTTCCCGGGAGTGTCCGTGTCCTCCAGCGGCTCGTTCTCAGGTCCGTGTCCTGAGGTGATGCAGAGTGTCTTCCTCTCATCACGAGCTTTTCAACACCTCTCATCATTTACCAAACCTACCATTAACACCTCCGTGTTCTCCCAGGGCCTGCGCTTCTACTCTCACTGCGATAAAAAAAACACTTTAATGAAATTTTAGTGGCTGGTGTGAAAAAAGAGGCGGGAAAATATCATATCTTATACGATACTTATACCTTAAAAAGTACATTCGACACAAAGCTGCTACACAAACTTTAAAAATGTAATTTAAAGCGTGCATATGAAGATGAAGATTTGAGATTTCGTTACTTGTTAGCTACATTAGCTATAGATTTCAAACAAAATTATGATGCTTTATACATTTTTTTAAATACCATATCTGTTAAAACACCATATCTGATCACGTCACAGTGTTCACAGGCAGGACAGCCAATCAGATTGCATCCTTTATTCTGATTCTGAAGCTCGTGGCCAGAAAAGTGTACCAACTTCAATTGAGTGTAAGATTCAAAACTTTATTTTTATGCTTGGAATAAATATTTGCTCATTTGGCTAAAGTTTACCAGTTTTTTTTTTCTTTTATGCTACGATATTAAACCTTATATTTGTGAGAGAAGTTTGTGTTTGTTAAACATTGCCAGGTTTCAGATTGATTTTCCTCCTCCAGCGTCACTCACATTCCTTTATTAAATTATTAACATGTAAAAAAATGTAAAACACATGCCATTGGAGGACAAGTCCAGGCTGAAATATGTTTAATACGAGTCTCGTACATTTAAAAAAAACAAAAACAAGCTCGAGCTTGCGGAGAGAGACATATCACACTTCTTGATTACTCCAGGAAGTGAAATGTTATCGCTGGTTTCTTCTCGATATGAACTGATTC
>CM040469.1:793547-819880 GCA_022758105.1 Pangasianodon gigas | reverse complement strand
TGTGTGTGTTTCTGTGGTTTTTTCATATTTTAATTTTTTTCTAAATAACAAATATTCAGGGCTTTGTGCTGCCTGTGTGTTCCTGTGCTTACACTAAGACAGCAAATGTCTACAGATCGAGAGGCTTAGCTAAATTACTGACTCTGGAGAGCGCTTTAGAAACCACATGAAATGAGAAAGCTGCAGCTACAATTCACTGCTTTTCCACCGCAGCAGATGACAGGCACAGGTTCAGCGTTTAATTTCAGGAAACTTTAAGCCAAAGTGCCAGAATTAAGCTACAAAAAGAAACGACAGCTCTTTTGTGTTGTTGCTGAGGTGGCAGTCGAGGAAGCCGAGCCTGTGTTAGCGTGTTAGCGTGTTAGCGTGCTAGTGTGTTAGCGTGCTACACCGGACGCGCTCTTCCTGAACTGTGTTCTCATTTTTCACTGTATAGACGTCCTGCTCTTTTCTTGCCCACACTTCCTCTCGTTGTTGTGTTGTCATGGGCAGGGCGCAGAAATGATCTCCACCATGTGATTGTCAACCTGTCAGGGTAAATCTCAGCGATAATACACACGAGTGCCCCGTGGGCAACTAACACACACACACACACACACACATCTATATATTCACTCAGTCATTATAACCTGTTTTGTCAGACGCAGGATGCTGGAGTTAACGAAACTGAAGCTGAGATTGTCCTGATGTTTCATCAGTCTTACAACAAATCACTGAAAATTTACAGACACTACAACTGCAACTTTACACCTGTAGCATCGTTAAACATACATCAGTACGTCGATCTTTGAGTTTAGAAGGATGAGGGCAAAATTTGCATACTGCACTATATTTTTTATCAAAAAAAAAAAAAAGAAATTCCTCTATTCTACCTCGTTTTAGTACCTCTATCTTACAATGGAACAAAAAGGAAAATGGACCTAAATTAGAGCTAAAGTTTTCTAAAAATTTAAAAGTACTTATATTTTATTTTTAAAAAATTGTACTTAATTTTTTAATGAAAAAGAAAGGAAATCTCTCTATTTTAAATACCTAGATTTTTGAAAGAAAAAAAAAGAAGTACCTCCATTTTAACTCATTTTTAGTCCCTATTTTTTGTTGTTATTGTTGTTATCTTTTTGTAAAAAATTACCTTTATTTTTTTAAATCTACTTTTTAGAACCTACTTTAAATTGGGAAAAAAATAGTAAGTTTATTTGATTATTTTTGTACTGGTTTTTTAATTAATATAATGACTATTTTTTCATTATAGTACCTAAATCTTTAACGACTAAAAAGGAAAAAATTAACCCATATATTTGCTTAATTTTAGTATCTAATTTTTAATTTGAATAAAAAGGAAAAATGTACCTCTATTTTACTCAAATTTATTAAGGAATTGTTTAAGGAAAAAAGAAAGAAATGACCTGTATTTTGCCTTCTTTAGAGATGTTAAGGTGTTAATTAAATGTTCATTAAAAATGAAATGTGGGTGCAGAGTGTAAGATAAAATCAACAAAAATTTTTGAAAAGAATCAAAGCTAACATACATGTTTATATTATATTTATAAAATAAGATGCTAACTTTGTAATTGATATAATTTTTATTATTTTTAACATGAACTTTCATCATGTTTGCTGCTCATGATGAAGAAAGAAATCTCTCATTTTCTTTAGCGTATTCATTTTCTCGTGAGGGTGCACAAACTTTTGCACTGGACCGTATGTTGCAGCACGGCGTGATGTCTAATCCCTTTTTAAGTTCGGTTGTTTGATGAAGCAGACCGAGGAACAGACGTGTAAACTCCTGGCCTTGATGTTTTAATCTAAATAAAGCTCAGGATGGCTGTGTGTCCTTTATAACCCACTCTTTGATGTTTGCTGTTTAATGCGTTACACTGCGGCGACACGTCACTTAGCTTCAGTCTGTAGTGATGCGTTACGGTCACGTGACCCGGCACACGTGCGTATGAGTCGTACGTACATGCGGCAGCTTTTATACTGAATGTTTTCGTACTGATTTGCCAAATAAATTTTCTCAAAACTTACTACGTTTGGTAAATAAAGAGAATCTGATTCTGATTCTGACTCTGATTCTGACTCTAAGTCTAATGCTGATTCTGATTCTGACTCTGACCCTACTGTGACCCTTTTATGACTTTGATTCTGAGTGAATCTGATTCTAACCTTGATTCTGATTCTGATTCTGATTCTGACCAAACTGTGATTCTTTTTATGATTCTGTTTCTGACTCTGATTCTGATTCAACTGTGAATCATTTTATGACTCTGATTCTGACTCTGATTCTGATTCTGACTGAATCTGATTATAACTTTGACACTGACTTTGATTCTGACTCTGATTCTGATCCTACTGTGAATCTTTTTATGACAGTGATTCTGACTCTGATTCTGACTCTGATTCTGATCCTACTGTGATTCTTTTTATGACAGTGATTCTGACACTGCCTCTGATTACTCTGTTACTCTGATTCTGACCTTACAGTAATTCTTTTTATTACTTTGACACTGACTCTGACTCTGATTCTGACCCTACTGTGAACTTATTTCTGACTCTGATTCTGATTCTGAGCAAACTCTGATTCGTTTTCTCTTTCTTTTTCTTTTATGACTTTGATTCTGATTCTGACTCTGATTATTATTCTACTGTGTTTCTCTTTATAACTTTGAGTCTGATACTGACCCTGACTCTGACTCTGATTATGATATGATAACGAAACTGGAGCTGAGTTTGTCCTGATGTTTCGTCAGTCTTATTTTTCGACTCTGATTCTGACCCTGCGATGATTCATGATTCTGATTATGACTTAGTCTCTGATTCTGAATCAGGATCCTTAGATTTAATCCTCTCCCAAGTCTACCAACAGAGAGTTATCCTCTCTTCTCTCTCCAATGTGTGTGTGTGTGTGTGTGTGTGTGTGTGTGTATGATTACTATGGATAAGAATTGAACATTTCCCTTAACTGGGAAAATGGAAGAATCTGTTCTGTTGAGCAATCACAGAGCCACACACACACACACACACACACATACACACACACACACACACACACACACACACACACACACACACAAGATACTGTTTAGAGAGATTAGAGTGAAAAACACTGGAGAATACCTTTAATCTTATTGTATTTAGCGACATAGTTAGGAATTAGTCCTGTCTCTTTGTTATAACACACGTCTCCTGTCTCTCTCTCTCTCTCTCTCTCTCTCTCTCTATCTCTCTCTGTCTGTCTGTCTCTCCCTCTCTCTCTCCCTCTCTCTCTCTGTCTGTCTGTCTCTCCCTCTCTCTCTCCCTCTCTCTCTCCCTCTCTCTCTCAGTTCAGTTCAGTTCATCAGTGCTTTATTGGCATGAATGTTATAAATCACATTGTTGCCAAAGCAAATAGTGCAAGTAGATTAAACCAAAATTTATACAAAACAACAACAACAACAAAAAACATATATACACATATTTAAACATTACAAACATCGTAAACAGGAACAGTAAAAAATATATATATACATATACACCTCTCTCTCTCTCTCTCTCTCACACACACACACTCACTCTCTCTCTCTCTCTCTCTCTCTCTCTCGGCTGATATTAGACTCACGTCATTCATCAGAAGCTGTTTTTTTAATAAATTTCTCAACAAAATGAAAATAAAGATGAATAATATCACAATATCAGGGTGCAATAAGCCTCAGACTCCATGTCTATTTTTTCTGACCATCTGTCTCAAGGCTGCGACTTAAACAGCTCAGATGAAAGACTCGAAATTAAAATGATCGGGAGAGCAAAGAGGTGACTCCGTGATCCATCAGCTTCCATCAGACCGGAAAAATAATGAGTAATATTCATCACTAGTGATCAGAAGGTTGTGAGTTCAAATCCCAAGACTCTGGGGTTTGGATTCTGTCCCTACTGTGATTCTTTTTTTTTATGACTTTGACTTTGATTTTGGCTCTGACTCTGATTCTGACTCTGATTCATATTCTAATTTTGATTCTGGCTCTAACTCTAAATATGACACTGACTCTATCTCTGCTTCTGATTCTGGCTCAGATATTGACTCTAATTCTGTCTTGGATTCTGACACTGATTCTGTTTCTTACCCTACTGTGATTCATTTTATGACTCTGATTTTGACCTAATCTGATTCTGACTCAGCCTTTGACTTTTTCAGATTCAAATATTGATTTTGGCTGAAACTTATTACGATTCTGATTATAATTCTATCTCTGATTCACATCTGAATGTGGAGCTCAGACAATCCACTTAAGCAGCTACGTAACCCGACTCTGAATACCAGAAACTTTCCTCACGAAAACTGATGTAACTTTTGGCCGACTCTGAATACGGCCCACTATGTGTAACCAGAGGCAAAAAAAGTGTGTGTGGGTGTGTGTTATCAGATGAATCAGTGCCATCACAGTTCCCATGTTGTTCAGTCATCAAGTTCTCCTTTACACCAAGATAGCGATCTCAGAAATCTCAGCCCTACGAGATAACAGGTGAGAGTGACAAAACGAGGCTTCTTACATTGTTGTCTCACGGCCGCTGGCTGCGAAAGCCACGACGAACGCAGAGACTCACAGCTTTCTTATCGCCGTGTGAATCCACAGAAGTCCCCTTTACACTGATCTGAGAGCAGTTTATAAGAGCTACGTCCTGATCTTGTGCATGACAGGAGCAGATCTGAGCGGACTTGGGGTCAGCAGTCGGGAAAACAGCGTGCAGACGAAGTGATGGAAATCGTGGATTCGCTGGAGAGATGGATCCAGGTGAGTGCACAAGAAAAGGGCGAGGACGGGCGAGAAGACGGAACCGAAACACTGATGCGGCTGCATTCCGAGAGGTTCATGATGTGAAACTGCAAAGCAGCAAGAAACAATGATCGCATTCATCACACGTCATTTTCCTGCGCTTTTTATCTCCTTTTTTTTACCTTCGCCTCGGCCAGAAGTAATACCTCAATCCTGACCTCATTTTAGCAAATGGGGACTACTGAGTGATTATACAGTGTATAACACACACACACACACACACACACATGCACACACACCCCTGCAAAGTGTTTGTTGTGTGACTTGGGCATTAAAGGTAAATTCTATACAGAACAGAGATAACACTAATTCTGTATGTCACTAAAAATGAAAGAAGATTAAAGGTGCAGTTCAGTGTTTTTTTCTCTCTGATCTTTATCCACTGTATCTGTATTGTGTGTGTATTGTGTGTGTGTCTGTGTGTGTGTGTGTGTGTGTGTGTGTGTGTGTGGGATTACGATGGATAAGAATTTCTTAAAGTTTCTCTGCACTGAGAGAAAACCAGTCAAAGTCTAGGGGCAGACGTTGAACACCGTCATTAAAGAAATGGTTAAAATACACGATTATAAAATGCAAATTCAAAACTATAACGAATGCCAGAGTTTAGATGCGAATGCCAGAGTTTAGATGCGACAGACGCGAGAGAAAACGACTGCAAAGCGACTTTTATCGACTTTTATCCAACTTTCCGACACAGTAAAAAGTAGTTCCGGTTATTTTACACTTTCCCGAAGGTTTTGTGGTATCCATACGCCATCAGAGCCAAACTACACAACCTCACTCATCATTCTGTACCTCTGATTAAAAAAAAAAAAAGATTAAATTAATAGAATTAGAGCTTAATTTACAAAAAATTTACATTTTACATTAACAATTAACAACAAAGTTTAACATCTGCATCATAGACTTCTATTAAGTGAGTTTAATAGAAGCAAACAGACATTCTGTTCTTTTTATTAGTTCAAGGAAATGATAAGAAATTCATATCCATTGTAATCACACACACACACACACACACACACACACACACACACACACTACAGATTAAGTGAATAAATATTAGAAAAAAAACTCTGGACTGTACCTTTAATTACGATTAAAATATTGCACATTATCTTTTCCAGGTATATGAAAGTCACAAAAGACATCCATTAGAAGATTTAATAACAATAATAAGTGTTTTTAACCTGAAAGCTACCAGTTAGTACCTTTTTTAACTTTTGAGAGTGTACTTTTATTTAAAAAAAAGGTTTTTGATCCTAAGTTTTAAAAAGTCCATCGAACTGACAGTGTGACAGATAACTAAACCCTTCTGAATATGTGATTATTTGAAAAGAAACGGGATGAGGAATAGTTTTTAGCTAAAAAAATAAAAATAAAAAATAAAGAAAAGATGGAGAACCTGCTGTGTATAAGTACAACGCCCCCTGCTGTCAGCTCCAGCACACTGTCTGTGAAACTCAGGAAAAACTCAACAAAACAATAAATCCTAAAATATCAACACAAAAACATTGAACTGAAATCTAAATGACAGATTATTAATTGCACGCTTTATATTTTTGCTCTAATTTATCATGTTATACTCAGATTAACCAGTAAGGGTTCTTCGGTTGTCCATCTAGAGGAACCCGTCAAGGTTCTACGTGAACTGCTACAGCAGAGTTTCTCTCTCAGACAGAGTTCCAGTTAGAACCCATTTAGGCAGCTAAGAACCCTTAATTATACAATGAGTCAGTAAAGAACCCCTGAAAAACGTTTCCCCAGTATCTGAGCCTATGTTTTTCACGTGTGAGTAATATTTGATCATGTGAAAAACACGTGAAAGTTCATTTCATCATGTTATGGCCTGAGATTTCACATGTGAATTCAAATAAACGTGAAAATAAAGGAATCGTTTGGAATAAAATCACTGTGGAAAAATAAAAATCACATGCCTTACATGTCAAAAAATTAAAAATGTGTAAATTAATAAATTGTGGTGAAAAAAATCATATGTGAAAAAAAATCATTCAAAAATTAAGACAAAATAATATTAAGTAAGGCCTGAAATTTCACGTGAATTCAAATAAACCTCTGAATAATGTGACAAATAACACGTCTTACATGTCAAAATGAAAAATGTGTAAATTAATAAATTGTGGTGAAAAAAAATCATTTGAGGAAAAAAAATGAATCGTCAAAAAAATCATATGTGAAAAAAAAATCATTCAAAAATTAAGACCAAATAAATGAATCATGGGGAAAACTACATGTGCAATGTGAATCATATGAAAAAATTACGTGTGTAAAACGTCACACATTAAAAAAATTCAAATCATATGAGATTATAAACTTATAAAAAATTTATAAACACAAAAAAAGAAAAATAGAGAAATGTCAACATGTGAAAAATGTGTGAAACGTAACATGTGAAGTGTCTAAAAAAACAAAACCACGTGTGATTATTCAGGTGTGAAGCTCTCGTGATTAAATGGAATCAGTCAGGTGGATAAATTTAAACCCATCCAGCCACGTGCTGTTTCCTGACGCACGTGAAATCTCCTTATCTAACCTTTAATTTGTTTTTCCTCACATTTAACAAGGACGATCCGTGAAAACAAGCCACGTGGCGCTCATCACGTCATCGTCTCTCACACCTATAAACATCAATAACGTGGAAAAACTTAAGTTATAATAATTACGAGATGCTTCTTACTAAATCACGGCCTTCGTTCTTTCTCCTCTTCTCTTTATTAGTGGGAGGAAAAGGAATAAAAGCCCTCACGTGTCAGAGCTTCTCTAAAGACGTCGCTCTGGGGTAAACACAAACAAACCCACGGCCTGCGTCCTGTAGAAGTCAGAGATTTTTTGTTTTTTTGGGAAGACTACACAGGATATTCCTGCAGAGCCTGAGGGAGAACAGAGAGAGAGAGAGAGAGAGAGAGAGAGAGAGAGGGGGGGGACAGAAAGAAAGAATGAAAGAAAAGAGAAAAAGGAAGAAAAGAAGAAAGTGATAGTTAGACTGCGGTCACTGAGGTATGCAGACACCTATGAAAGACCTGCATGCCTGTTGCATCTTGCAAAATTCACTTTCTTAAACGTGACTTTCACCTCAAACGTTTATTCGTGGCTCGGCCTCTGCTCATTAACTCACTGAGTCATGAGAGAGAAGAGGGAATTAATAACGCTGAACATTTTTATACTTTAAACATCAGGGTGTAATTTTAGTTCACACTTCTACACTGTAATTTACTCTTTTTTTTAACTCCTATACTGATTTACACATCATCGAGAAGGTGAAAGCGACCAAATAAGACTTTATGAAGAAGAGCACTTGACTCCGCCCATTACGATTACCTGTACTGGACAGGGTACAGGGGTGCCAATACTTTGTGCAGTGCAACAGGTATGGGTGACAGTAGGGGAGGAGGGTGTGTAGAATTTAATTGAAAATGTGGGACTTTGTGTCAAAATCTTACTCAGTTAAATGAATTGATTCATTTAATTTAAAATAAAAATTGTAAAAAATCTTACTTACATATTTAAATATTTCAGATATTACTTTTAATTATAATTATACTTTAGTAAAATTTAAAAAGTGTCCACACTGAAATGGGTGATTATTCTGTATACACATGCATTATTATAATTCTATATTAATTTTATATTACCATAAATATTTATATTAATGTATTACAATTATGATTGATACATTATATATTCATTATATATTAATTATAATTATAACTATATGTTAATAAAAGCACTGCAACTGATGATTTTTCTGTAAAGATAAGGATTATATATATTATTATAATTATATACCTGTGGTTTTTTTTTAAATATAATATATTAACATATTATTAGTTGTAATTATATGTTAATAAAAAAGTTAAAAAGTGTCCACACTTGTAAAATTTATAATGAATGCAAATGACTGCAAAAGTACAAAGTAAGAGTTAGGGGCGGAGACAGGGGCGGAGTTAGAGGCGGAGTTTCTGTTCATACCTTTTCTTAACTTTTCCTAAATTTGTTTTATTTTTCTTTACTATTCTGGTTCTATGTGGAACACCGTACTCGTCTAAGGGACATCGTTTCATCACATGGACACTAACCTACTGCAAAGCATTATGGGTTCTCATGATGACGTTCATAACTTTTAAATTATTAAACACTTAATGAGGCACAAATTCCAGTAAACTAGCATGTGAATGGGGATGTAAACTTTTGAGCGTGTTAATAAAAAGCCAGAAAATGAACACGGAATTTTGTAGGTTTTTCAGAAAAATTGTGAAGTATAAAAGAGAAGACAAGAGGGCACAAACTTTTGCACTCAGGCAAATAGGTTGTATTACTTTATTATAATCTTAGTAAGATCGGGTCCATTTCCAAAATCAAAGATTTCATTTCGGGTTTCCAGTAAAATCACAAAAAATAAACAAAACATTTATACATTCAATTTAATAATGATTATTTTTTGGTGGTTTTTTTTTTTTTTTTTGGTAAGAGAATTTAAAATCGCTTTAACCTTTGACCTGTTTTCTGTTTTCTTTTCTTCTAATCGTCAAACATGGACACTGGAATTTGTATAAAATGAAATGAAAACATTTAAATAGTCAAATGCAGGTTTATGAATTCAGTGAAAGGTCAAATTTAAGGTCAAAGTCACAATAATTTACAGTCTATGATTCACTTCTGCACATCTTCCCCAGATTTTGCTCCTGGTTCGGATTAAATCCTGATGATTTAATCCAATACAGATGCCAAATTCAGACTAAATTCTTTAAAACCTGCCTCTAATCGACTCTGAAGCCGAACAAATCCGTAAATCACTCGGACAGCGGCTGTAAAATCAGCAGTAAAGTTTTCCCTCCGCTCAGGATCCCATCTGTGAGCTCGGAATACTGCAGCAGGAATAAAACACACATGGAGTCTTATTTCACCGCCATCTTTACATATCGCAACCAACAATCCTCTCGGGCAAATTCCTCTGCGGTCTCTCTTTTCTCTCCCTCTCTCTCTCTCTCTCTCTTTTCTCTCTCTCTCTCTCTCTCTCTCTCTCTCTCACTCTTTCTCTCGCTTTGAGGCCAGAGCTCAAAGACACACCTAATTTCTTAGAGGAAATGTTTGTGGTTAAGGAAATTAAACCGAGTCGTTAGAGTCACTTTGACTTTGACAGAGGTGCTGAGTGTGTAATTCAGCTCCAGTTATTCCTGGTGTATGATGTGCTTTCATATCGCATGTGATTACAGGCTGCAGCATGTGTCTTAGTGTGAAGTGGGACAGAAAAAATGTGTGTTAATAAAATTTTTTTACCTCCAAAAGAATGTCAGAGAGAACTGTGTGTCTCTGCTCGACTCAGCGGTTATATCAATATACAAACTATAAATATACGCCATCAATATAACAATAATATTACACCACACTGCAGTGCTGATGAGTTCTGGATTCTGATTGGTCAGAAGGTGTTGATTAATTCTCTATAACAGCAGCTCTGACAGTCGTGCAGCTGCAAATCACAGGTTTATATTAATGCACTCGTTCTAATAAATCTTTTTGTTGTCGTTGTTATTATTGATATGGTGAAGGTTTCTGTAAGGAGACGTTTATTGCTTAACATTGATGGAAGGAGTCTCCAGTGTCAGCGCTTTGTAACAGTCAGAGGTAAAGCTGTAACTTTGCATTTTCTCAGTAACAAATGATGACAAGCTTCGTTTTTTTTTGTCTTATTAACTTGAAGAGAGAGAAAAAAACAGAGGTTGGTGAGGGAACGAATGTTTACAGCTGCTATAACATAAGTGAGAACAGGAAGTTAATAAAAATTGTAATTGGTGGTAAATTGCTGTGGTGTAAGAGGAAATAAAACACTTGGGGACGTGCTGTTTTATAACCAATCCATTTTTATAGCTGCTTTATATTATATGATCATCATATGAAGTTGAAAACAATCTATTTTTTATTTCTTTTGCTGTAATTCTGACCAAAACCTGAGACTTATTTATTAATGCTTCAATATCAATCAATGAAAAATCCAGTCTTTTAAAATTTAAGCAACAGTCACCAAAAACCACACGAATAGAACCTCTTGTACTTGTACTGGTACTATGGTGCCAAAACTTTCGGTAGTTTACACCTTTAAAGAAAAGTCACCAAAAAATTACACTATCAGTAATTTTTAAAGCAGCAGTATGTAATGTTTAGCGCCCTCTGCTGCTGAATCTACATATGCTCTGTAAATGAGTTGCCTTTTATGGAAAAAGGGGCGGGGCTGAGTGTCTGTCTCAGCTGGGGTCAGAGCTAATTTCAGGGCCAGAAAAATGTAAACAGAGGCTTGAAATGAAGATACATGATACATGGTAATGTTGTGAGTCACTATAAGGTTTTGAGGGGCGGGGCCAAGAGTCAGCTGCAGAGCGTGTAGTGGGCGGAGCTAGATATTATAGTGGTAATATGATAATATTGTGAAATTGACATTTTTTCCTTGAAATGATGTGATTATTACGTTTCTAGAAACAATTTTCATTTCATTTCATTTAAACATTACAAACTGCACACGTACAGTATCTCTAATATTCTAAATAAGTCAGTGTTGGCTTATTGGTTAATTAATTAATTAATTAAAGAAAATAGCAAGTCCATAATTGAATATCACACACAAACTGCATTATTTTAAAATGTTTATTTCTGTTTTAGTATTAAATGCAGCAGAATTTTAAAAAATACTGAAATAGTTTGAAACTTTATACATCCAGTTAACATTTATATAAAAGTAAAAAGTTTTAACTTTTTATTTATTTCGCATTTATTTATTAAATAGCACTTAGACGTGTACTGCTAAATTTATGGTAATTTATTCAAGATGTCTTTCACTGAGGCTTTAAGTTGGGACGAGAAGAAAACAAATATAAATGTAGAAGCTCATAATAGTTTCCGCAACAGCGCTGTAGAATTCTGGACTCTGATTGGTCAGAAGGTGTTGATTAATTCTCTATAACAGCAGCTCTGACAGTAGCGCAGGTTTATATTAATGCACTCGTTCTAATACGTTATCGTTTCCATAGTAACAGCTCATTCACAGGGACTCGTACGGTGGACGCTCCTCTGATAATAAACAGATTTTTAAAAAATCATTGATGTGGTGAAGTTTTCTGTAAGGAGAAATGTGTTTATGTAACATGTATGGAAGGAGTCTCCAGTGTCGGTGCTTTGTAACAGTCAGAGGTAAAGCTGTAACTTTAAGTTTTCTGACGTCTTCAGGACAGAGGAGTTTACGCTTCTTCTTTTTTTTTCTGTCTTATTAACTTGAAGAGAGAGAATAAAGAGAGGCTGGTGAGGGAACGACTGTTTATAGCTGCTATAACGTAAGTGACAACAGGAACTAACTCGCTTCACAGACGTTCCACAACATTAAATGTAACTATAAACAGATAAAAAGTACGATGTGTTATTTTTTAATAAATAAGAACGTTGCTGTGGTATAAGCGGAACACATTACAGCAGCGAGTTGTGTTTGTTGTGATCGTGCGATTTTGTATTATGAAAGTTAAGGGAATAAATTGTAATTCGTAATTTCCACTTGAACGTTGTAATTATGCAAATTAGTCTTCACAGCCGTACTGCGAGGCTCGTAATTTTGTCGTTACACATTTATGAATCTGATTACAGCTTTAGAAATCAAAAAATGACAAATGTGTCATGACAATTATATACTATAATCACTTTCAACAAAAAATAGCTGTTTAGTATGTAGCTACAACTCGTAGCACTTTTCTTTTTATCTCAGCTCCGCCCTCTCTGGTCTTTGCAGTGATACACTTGGCCACGCCCACTTGACATGTTACAGCTGTGAGATGCATAATAGCTGATTTGTGAACATAGTGTGAACGTTGTAAGTGCATAAATTGCGAATCGTAATCGCATCATGAACATTTTCAGTTATGTACGTTTGAATTTGTAGCTGTAATATACTCGTGATGATTCATGGAATTTGACTGAATTTGCAGTTTAAAAATGATCATTTACACACGATGTTTGCCAAATAATAATAATGATAAAATGCTAATGCCGAAACTCATTTTCTTGAAAAACGTATGTACTTTATGAACAGGTAAACTTCATTAAGTGACTATTTGTGAGTTTGTAACTTTAATATTTCAGTATAGTTTTAATTTAATGTCTTTTGTGTTTTAACAGACCTAATAGCAATATAATCAGGGTTTTGAGGTTTCTCAATAATAATAATAATAATAATGATAATAATAATAATAATAATAATAATAATAATAATAATGATAATAATAATTAACACACTTTAATTCATGGACTAGGTGTGAATTGTAAATGTCGGGAGTGTGAGCGGTGTACAAGTCCAGCGTTAGACGACGTTCGCCGTGATGAAGATGTAGATTCGGGCGAGGAACGTGGTGAAGGTGCCCTGCCTCCACAGCTTCATCTCCACGTCGAGCAGGAAGTCACGTGGCTGCGGGAGCTGGCGCTGCAGGTAGATGGCGCCGGTGTACGCGTTCAGCTTCCTGGGGCTGAAGTATCCATCCTCGTTGCCTCTGATGATGCTGATGACGATGTTGTCGCTGGTGTAGGCGGGAGACGGACCCATGCGGAAGATGAGCGCCGGGACGATGATGTTAGTCTGGAAGCTGAGCTGGTAGTACGTGATTCTCACAGGCGAGTTCTGGCACTCCACGAAGTTCGAGCAGCTGATTCGCTCGCACCGTCTGCCAGAGAGAAAGCACAGAATACTTTCATTTGATTTCATCACATACTGTAGGCATTAGCTAGTCAATGTAGCTAGTTAACTTTTTTCTTGTAAATCGCAGCTAAATCGTAAAAATCATGAAAATTTACACTAGAAACTACAAGTCATAGTGTATTATTAATTTTAAAAAATATCTACGCTGCTAAACAAAACATATTTATACTGTATTTTGATACAATAGCTGTTAAATAAGCTGATAAAATACTGTCTTAAAATAATGTCTTTAAAAATCAACAATAATGGAGTAGTGATGCTAATTAAACGTAAGGAATAAAACACTGTGTGTGGTGCCGTTATAGGAAAATAATCCCAAAGTGTTTTATTCCTCTTACACCACAGCAATTTACCAAATATTTCATTTTTTAGTTATTAAAGAACGACACATCATACTTTTTTATCTGTTTATAGTTACAGTTAATGTTTGTAAAACCAGTTAGTTGCTGTTGTCGCTTACGTTATAGCAGCTATAAACAGTCGTTCCCTCACCAGCCTCTCTTTATTCTCTCTCTTCAAGTTAATAAGACAAACAATAAAAACGCAGCTTGTTACGCATGTTACCGAGAAACCACAAAAAAAGAAGCGTAAACTCCTCTGTCCTGAAGATGTCGGAAAACTTAAAGTTACAGCTTTACCTCTGACTGTTACAAAGCGCTGACACTGGAGACTCCTTCCTTACATGTTACATAAACACATTTCTCCTTACAGAAAACTTCACCATATCAACGATTTTTTAATATACATTTATTATTAGAGGAGCGTCCGCTGTACACGTCCCTGTGAATGAGCCGTTACTATAGAAACAATAACATATTAGTCTAATAATATAAATAATAATAATAAAATTAATAATATAAATCTGCGCTACTGTCAGAGCTGCTGTTCTAGAAAATTAATCACCACCTTCTGACCAATCACAATCCAGAACTCAACAGCGCTGTTGTGGTATTTAAAGTGTCTCCTGTGGTGTTGATTAACAGGAAGTGAGGGATGTAGTGTGTGTGTGTGTGTGTGTGTGTGTGTGTGTGTTTCTTACGTGTCGGCAGCTCGGCGGTAGTTGGTTGGACAGCTGAAGGACAGACAGCGAAATCCACCGTGAATGTTGTAGCATGTTTCCCCTGCTGTACAGTTATGAGCCCCGACTGCACACTCGTCTATGTCTGAGACACACACCAACAAACTTGGCTTTAAAACGGGACTCAAAAGGAACAGAAACGAAGAGAGAAATGATTAATAATTACATTTAAAGATTTATTTATAAAGAATTGAGACAAAATGGGGGGAAAATATTATTACTGAATATTAATTAATGACAAATAAAAAATTTTATTTTATATGTTTAAATTATTTTAATGTAAAGAGCAGAAGTAAGTCACTGAAGTTTCATTTAAAACTATAGACCTGATTCAGATCAGTTGGATTCAGTTTAGACCTGATTCAGTTCAGCATGGTTCAGTTTAGACCTGGTTCAGATCAGTGAGATTCAGTTTAGACCTAATTTGGTTTAGCCCTGATTCAGTTTAGCCCTGATTCACATCAACATAGTTCAAGTTAGACCTGATTCAGATCAGTTGGATTCAGTTTAGACCTGGTTCAGTTCAGCATTGTTCAGTTTAGACCTGGTTCAGATCAGTGAGATTCAGTTTAGACCTAATTTGGTTTAGCCCTGATTCAGTTTAGCCCTGATTCACATCAACATAGTTCAAGTTAGACCTGATTCAGATCAGTTGGATTCAGTTTAGACCTGGTTCAGTTCAGCATTGTTCAGTTTAGACCTGATTCAGATCAGTCAGATTAAGTTTAGACCTGATTCATTTAGACCTGATTCAGTTTAGCCCTGATTCAGTTTAGACCTGATTAAGTCCAGCATGATTCAGTTTAGACCTTATTCATTCCAGTGTGATTCAGTTTAGACCTGACTCAGCCGAGCCTGAATAATGAGGAATATTGAGATAACTTAATCACAGTCTGAACACATTCTATATCCTATAAAGAATCTCAGACCGTGGCAGGAGCGTCGGTTCGGAGCCATGCTGTATCCGTGTTCCGGACAGGCGCAGTTGTAACTTCCTGGGACGTTCACACACTTGTAGGCACAGAGATGACCAACGCTCTGAGCACATTCATCAATATCTGTACAGCAACAACGTGGAGGGAAACTACAGTCAGACAATTTCAGCACATCATTTATCTTTAGTCTAAAGATAAGTCTAAAGTGAACTGTAACTGGGTACAATTACAGTTAATACACTTAAGTGCAAAAGTTTGCACACCCCTAGGAAAAAAAATAAAGATAAAAACAAATTTATAGCAACAAGACATTTAAAATAACAATTTTTGTTTCTAAAGAAATTAATATTTCTTTAGAAAAATGGTAAAATAAAGTGTTATAATGTTGACAGTGAGAAAAAAAAAAATTGGTTTAAAAATTCCCCTTTTCTGATTGTAAGATAAATATTCTCTAAAAACCTGTTTGTCCACCTCTTATCTTTATTTCTAACCTCCTTATCATTCAGTTTATATCTGATTCATTTCAGCGTGATTCAGTTTCGACTTAATTTGGTTCAGCCTGATACAGATTAGACTTAATTCGTTTCAGCCTGATTCAGTTTAGACCTGGTTCAGTTCAACCTGATGCAGTTTAGACTCAATTCGTTTCAGCCTGATTCAGTTTAGACCTGGTTCAGTTCAACCTGATTCAGTTTAGACCTGGTTCAGTTCAACCTGATGCAGTTTAGGCTTAATTAGTTTCAGCCTGATTCAGTTTAGACCTGGTTCAGTTCAACCTGATGCAGTTTAGGCTTAATTCGTTTCAGCCTGATTCAGTTTAGACCTGGTTCAGTTCAACCTGATGCAGTTTAGGCTTAATTCGTTTCAGCCTGATTCAGTTTAGACCTGGTTCAGTTCAACCTGATGCAGTTTAGACTTAATTTGTTTCAGCCTGATTCAGTTTAGACCTGGTTCAGTTCAACCTGATGCAGTTTAGACTTAATTCGTTTCAGCCTGATTCAGTTTAGACCTGGTTCAGTTCAACCTGATGCAGTTTAGACTTAATTCATTTCAGCCTGATTCAGTTTAGACCTGGTTCAGTACAACCTGATTCAGTTTAGACTTAATTTGTTTCAGCTTGATTCAGTTTAGACCTAGTTCAGTTTAGACTTAATTCGGTTCAGCCTGATTCAGTTTAGACTTAATTTGTTTCAGCCTGATTCAATTTAGACCTGATTCAGTTCAGTTCAGATTCAGGACACAGCCACATTTAATTTCTAACATTTTGGAATGCATTTTTTTTTGATAGTGGTCCTTTTTTCCCAAACGTTTACACTCAACTGCAACCAAATAATACGGAATTATTAACGTGTAACATACAGTATACTCACTTAAACGTAGTTGTGTAGTTATTATAGTTAAAATATTATAACTAATATATGCTAATATACGTAACTAAATATACAAGCAATAAGACTCAGAAATGTGATGATTTATGGGAAAATTGTGGAGTGTGTGTTACCTTCACAGGTGTGTGCGTCCTCACGCAGGTAGTAGCCCTGTCTGCAGTAACACTGGTACGAGCCGTAGACGTTAACACACTCGTGACTGCACGGACTGTTCAAACACTCATTCACATCTGCGTCATGACACACACCCATTCAGGAAGCGTTAACAGAATTCCGAACTGAGATCCAGGATGCAGAATCAACAGTATCCATCATCCATGTTGCAAAAATGTTACCATTCTGCTCTGCTAATTCCCTGTGATGCTAACTTACTATCAATTTTATTTTATTCACTGCGATCTGACACTCGCTAACATCTGCTAGCAAACTTGACTAGCAATAACTGGTCTAATGCTGTTAGTTCATTTGTTAGCAAACCTGGATACTATGTTTTGCTAGTTAGCCTAATATTATCTAACTTGCTAGTGCTTGGTTGTTATTAGCTAATATCAGCCAGTTTTTATGAGATCTTGGCAAGCTATTAAAGTCAGATAGCTCTCTGCACACTGTAACCATGACAACGCTCTTAGCATTGCTAGCTTGTATGGTCTAACTAACTAGCCTAGCTTGTACGCTGTTGTCAGTAATGCAGACGATATAAACATTGGTGTAATTTTGGAGGTTGTGTGTCTTCTCTGTAGCTTTGGAGGCAGAAAATCGAGAGAAACTGAGTTGATTGTGTGACTTGTCCTGGATATTTGTTTTACTCGCATGCCTCCTGAGCTGCGACCTGATTGGTCAGGAGATTTAAAAAAACAAACATGACCTCACTCTATGCATTTTTGAAAAGTACAAAGTGTGAAAACAGCCTATCAGAGAACCTGATATGTCACTATTCCGATTTTCTCTGTAAAAAAAAGTGCTAGATTCAGCAGGAGTGTTTATCACGGTGGTGTTTTCCCCGTTTCCCGGCAAACATCTCCTCCTTATCAGCTTGTACCTTCACAGCTCTTGCCATCGCTGGATAAAGTGAATCCTGCGGTGCAGGAGCAGCGATACGAGCCTGGAGTGTTCTCACACGTCTGAGCACACAGCCTGCCCGAGTAACGCCAGCATTCATTCACATCTACAGGGAGAGAAAGAAGAGAGAGGGATAGAAAAGAGAGAGAGAGAAAGAAAGAGAGAGAGAGACGGAGGAGACGTTATTCACACTAGTCTAAACACTGAGCCGAGGCCTGACGCTGAGCCACAACAGTGTGAATCAGCACCTGAGATAAGACTGAATAAATGCCCGTGGTTCTGCTCCTGATAACAATGTAAACACACACATGAAGCATGACATCACCTGAAGAACACGACGGAGAACATGAACAATCATGTAGAATTAGAATAAAGTGTAAAAATGGCTGAGGAACATCTCTACACCTCCCCCCTTTATTATATAAACCAGGATATATGAATATACATTAAAATTCAAATTTTTTCAACACCCACATTTCCTCCTGCCATCTCTAATAGCCTAATATCACTAACATTAGCTAAGTAGCTGGTTAGCTAAGTGCTAGTAAACTAGCTTACATTAGTCACAGGTGGGATTTCAGCTTAGCCATATCTTCAAACCAGCGCTACCATGACAACTAAAAGTTAGTTATATAGCTAGATTAGCACACACATTCTGCATTCTCGGAAACTTTCACATAGCTAAAAGTTTCCGAGCAACACACAGTCATCGTCAAATTATTTTATTTAGTGACATAATCTGAGTTTGTACGTAGCTCCGCCTCCAAATCAGATTAGTCTGTATGAATTATAATACATATTTTTGTTTGTAACTTTTGTCAGCTAGCTGGAGAGATAGCGTAAATCAAAAACGTACAGAATGTAATGAAATCTAGATTAGTAGAAAATTCACACTGGCTACGTAACAGATCTGGATAAGCTACCTCATCACGACTAGAAGGCTAGTTAGCATTAACGTTAGCCTCTTATTCAGCTGCTAAGCATTTTAGCTAATGAGGACAGCTGCTAGTTTGTTAACAGACACACACACTTCTGTAAGTTTAGCGTGTAGCCTGGATAATACCGTTTAATACTTTATACTTGTATTAAAGTAGGATGGCACCACGCGAGTTTGTATCGATAACACACTAATTTTAAAAATCCCCCAATTTTTTAAAGATAAACTATAAAGAGTCGGTTTCTGTCTGAGACTTCACGTGCTGCTGCATGTGCCCTTGCGGCGTGTTAGCGTGTCTCACCTACACACGTCCTCCTGTACGTGTCGTACTGGTAGCCCGGATGACAGTCACAGCGGTATGTTCCAGGGAGATTATGACAAATCTGACCTTCTCCACAGCGATGGACTCCGCTTTCACACTCGTCAATATCTGCACACGATGGACAGGAGATCAACAGCGTGAAGAGCTTTTACTGCATTTATAATCATGTTTTAATACTTAAATTAATAATTTCATCATTTCCACATCAGGTATTTTCAAGACCTAATACAGTTTAACTTAGTGATGCTAATCTACTGTTGCTACCAATGACTGTAAGCGAATCCTAGCATGATGTAATGCTACTTTTATTATCTTTTTATTATTAGCAATGTTCTGATCTCTGATCAACCAAAAAATTAGTTGGTGTTGTCAAAATTTTTACATTCACACCTCCAACATACGCTACCGGTCAAAAGTTTGTGCACCCCTGCTCACTGACTGTCTCCATTTGAATATTTTCTTCATTTTTAATAGTTTAGAATAATAATGAAGACCTCTATTCTACAAATTCACACATACGGGATTACGCAGATAAAGAACTACTTTGAAATATTTTAAAATACATTTCTATTTTAAAAAGGACAAAAGTCTTTCAAGTCTTTGGGAACAAAGAATTATGACTTAATAGTCATAGCAAAAGCATTTAGGAGCTTGTGAAAAGGTTTTCTATACATTCACCACACATAAACAAAAACATTCAAGTCTACGTTGATTCATTTTATATTTAAATTGTTGTCTGAAGAGATTTCGACACGTCTTACTGCCCTGATTAGTCACAGATGACTGATACGTTTCAGTTTCAGGTTCACTCTGTCTGGGTGACTCTGTCTTTCAGATGCAAACATGTCACGATTCTCGGGAACAATTTCCACATGCACAAACCTCATTTAAATATCACTTCCTTCACCGTGTTTGTACGTGACGTCACAAACATTAAGCAAAAAGTTTACATACAGATATTTCCTGTGTTAAATAAATTAGGGCGTCTACTTTGTTCACATCAAAGGTCATTTTAAAACAATCGATTAAAGACTGATTTAATTCCACTTTAATTCACTACATCTGTATTCCAGTGGGTTAAAAGTTTACATACACCAAGATGACTGTCTCTTTAAGATCCCAGAAATTGATCTAATTGCATTTAGACGCTTCTGATTGGCTATTTGTCATAATTAGTTGTTAATTGGGAGTACACCTGTGGCTGTATTTAGAGACAGTCCCTTTTTACCGTTGATACCATGGGAAAAATCAAAGCAACTCAACCAAGACCTCAGAAAATGTCCAGTTCCTCCTTAGGAGCAATTTCCGAACCACTGAAGGTACCACGAGCATCTGTACAAACATCTGTATCCAAAAAATTTTGGGAGAACACAGACTTTGCATCGTTCAGGAAGGAGGCACGTATGAGCTCCCAGAGATGAAGGAACTTTGGTCCAGAAGGTTCAACTGAACCCCAAGACAAGAGCAAAGGAAGTGGTGAAGGAGTTGGAGGTATAGTGCTGCTAGAAAGTTTGTGAACCCTTTACAACCTTTTTTCTGCATTTCTGTGTAAATTCGACCTGAAATTCCTGAAATTAGTCCTAAAACTAGATAAAGATAAAGAACTCAATTAAACAGATGACACAAAACATAGTTTTTTTTACATTTATCTAATCAACTGAAGGTGGATTGGTGGAGGCCAAAATGGTTTTGTAACCTTCTCCAGTCTGGTGAGCATCGAGAACTCTGTTTCTGAGGTCGTCAGGAGTCTCATTTGATCGAGGCATACCACACTTCCATAAATGGTGGAGTGGCTGCTGCTTTATGTCCCAGGACTCCCTCATGTCTGTGTTAGCTTCTGGCTCTCCCTTTTAGTTATGCTGTCATAGCTAGTCTTGCCGGAGTCCCTGCTTGCTCTCTGCACACAAAGTACATTGTGCTTAACCATTAGAGGACAAAAGCTTACCTAACAATCTCTTCCTCTCTCTCCATCTCTCTCTCTCTCCCTCACTCTCTGTCGAGCTACACATGCTACTTCTGAGATGCCAGTGATCCTGACCCCTTCTGCTCCTCCTCGCTGCCTGACCCATCCTGATGCCCTACTTCTGGTTGGAGTTCTCATCGGTTGAGTTCGCTCGCTGCTGCTGGGGGTGGCCCCATATGGACGGCCTGAAGAACTGTTTGGATTGCTGGGGATGGTGGCACCTGGGGGCTGTGGAGATGGCTTGGGGATCACATATGGGGAGCTGTACTGTAATGGCTTGGGACTGCGATTGCTGTAGTGGCTTTGGGGCTGCAGTTGCCACGAGCAGCTTCGTACTCAGGACTCCATCAGTGGACAGTGGATAGATTTTAACCAACCGGACTTGCAAAAACTGTGATGAATTTATTGGTTGCACAATTGCACTATTTGTCCATATAGTACACAATAATAGAAGGGATTTATTTATAATTGCACTATCCGTTGCACCCAGATGAGGATGAGTTCCCTTTTGAGTCTGGTTCCTCTCAAGGTTTCTTCCTCATATCATCTCAGGGAGTTTTTCCTCACCACCATCACCTCTGGCTCGCTCATTAGGGATAAATTCACATATTTACAATATATTTTTTGTGAATCCATTTATTTCTGTAAAGCTGCTTTGTGACAATGTCCATTGTTAAAAGTGCTATACAAATAAAATTGAATTGAATTGAATAACCCTGTGTAGTGAAGACCAGACTTTGACAGTGAAGACCCAGGTTTATGTTCTTGAACCATGGGAGGCTCTGCTAAACTCACGCCTGATTAACGTCCGCGTGACTGAAACACTGGACTTTAATCACACCTTTAAATGAACTCATACTCCGAAAGGTTCACACACTTTTCCCCACAAAGGTATTTAATGTTGGATAATTTTGCTCAATAAATAAATGAAAAAAATGATAATATTTATTATATAACTACTACTTAATTTTAATTTATATATAAAAAAAGAGACTTAGAAGCAGCTTTTAATCGATGACCTAAATATTACTTTGTTAAAAATTATTTAAATAATTTATTAATGAACTTTAAATAATTTCTCATTACACTGTTTGTGGGCGTGGCTTCATTTCTTTAGCATTATTGTCTTCTCTAATATACCTGATCCTGTGCATGAGCTCATTCTGAGGTTTTTCAGGAGTTTAATTCAGGTGTGTGTGTGAGAGCAGGAAAACCACAGCTATGTAACACGCGTCGGATGTGTAGGAGTGAGAGTGATACACACTCAAGGCTCTCAGTGGTGTGTGTGTGTGTGTGTGTGTGTGTGTTCAGGTGTGTATTACCGATACACCTGGTGCCGTCAGGACTGGAGTGATAGCCTCTGCCACACAGGATGATCTTGCGCTGGCAGGTGTACGAGCCGATCGTGTTGATGCAGTTAAACCCGGGACTGCAGGGCTGTGTTACTGTCCTGCACTCATCAATATCTGCACACACACACACACACACACACACACAAAGCAGAGTTACTGTTACCATTCTGAAGTTGTTTATCTTCCTGTAACAGCACGTCCCTTAGTGTTTTATTCCTCTTATCCAACAGCATCACCAGCGATTAAAATTTTTAATGAATTAAAGAACGATATGTCATACTTTTTATCTGTTTATAGTTACATTTAATGTTCATGAAACGAGTTAGTTCCTGTTGTCACTTACGTTATAGCAGCTATAAACAGTCGTTCCCTCACCAGCCTCTCTTTATTCTCTCTCTTGAACTTAATAAGACAAAAAATCGCAGCTTGTTACGCATGTTACTGAGAAACCGCAAAGAAGCGTAAACTCCTCTGTCCTGAAGATGTCGGAAAACTTTTGGAAAAGTTACAGCTTTACCTCTGACTGCTACAAAGTGCTGACACTGGAGACTCCTTCCACAAATGCTACATAAAAACTTTCCTCCTTACAGGAAACTTTACCATATCAACAATTAAAAAAAAAATCTGTTAATGTGGATCTTCTATAGCGTTATTATAGAAACGATAACGTTTTAGAACGAGTGCATTAATATAAACCTGTGCTACTGTCAGAGCTGCTGTTAAAGAAAACTAATCAACACCTTCTGACCAATCACAAGTTCAACCTGGAAATGGAAACTTACTGTTGTAGGCTTTTATATAAAATTTCTTTGTGCTTATTATACATTAATTATTTTTCGTAAAAATAAACGACATAAAAGTTGAACTGATGTCTGAAAATTATTTTACAATCAATTTAAATAAATCACAGAATCTAGAGAGTTCTTTCCCTTTACACAAAGACATTCAGCACATTACAATTAAATATTATACATTTTAAGGACAATCAAATTAAAATATTAATAACTGATATATTATCGACAGTATTTTTTAACATCACCTTGAATCCTCCCTCAGATTAAACCCTGATTATCAGGTTAGTGTCACTGCTCACATTAAAGTACAAAAAGTTATTCTCTCACTTTCATCCATCGATTTACTCTTATAGCTTTTACACATCGAGAGAAAACCCGAGGATATTGTTTTTCAGCTGACACTTTTACAGCGCTCAAGGTTTTAGGTTTTTTATTTCATTTCTTCAGAGCAGATCTGGGGCTCGCTGCCTCGACATGTCTCCTGGTTCCTGTCCCTGCGGGCTAATTCCACCAGTTTACAGAAAAATAAAGAGAGAGAGAGAAAGAGAGAGAGAGAGAGAGACAGGAACAGAGAGAGAGAGAGAGAGAGAGAGAGAGAGAAGCAGAGAGACAGAGAGACAAAGAGAGAGAGATAGACAGACAGAAAGACAGACAGAGAGAAAGAGAGAGAGGCACACACAGAGAGAGAGAGAGAGAGAGAGAGACAGAGAGAGAGAGAGAGAGAGAGAGAGGGGCACAGAGAGAGAGAGAGAGAGAGAGACAGACAGATAGAGAGAGAGAGAGACAGAGAGAGAAACAAAGAGATCTTATTACAGCTTTGTGATTCTGCTGCAGCATCAGATAACTAATTAATGAATTAACTCGTTAACTTATTATCCTTCCTGTTGATTAACCACAACGTGTCTAAATCCTCCTTAAATCACATTTAATCTACAAGCTCCGCCTTCAGACTTTAGGCCCCGCCCCCTGCCTGTGTCTGACACTGGTGTGGAGTTACTTTCCCATTACAACTTTCTCTCTCTTTCTTAATTTTTCCTATGTTTCTAGATAACAGTGTGTCAGATTTACACATGGGCATTTAGTGCTAAACTGGTGACCATTAGCTTCCATTACCTGTTAGCAACATTAGCCTCTAACTGCAGACACCAAACGGGTCTTGACCGATCTTCACACACTGTTGTAAGTGTAAGCTCTTACCGACGCACTGGCCTCGTGAGTCCTGAGTAAATCCTCCTGGACACCTCAGTCTGGCTCTGCAGCTGAACGAGCCGGCCGTGTTGATGCAGTCGAACCCCGGGCCGCAGCTGTGAGCTCCCAGAGTGCACTCGTTAATGTCTGCATGAGAGGCAAGGAAGCAGCTTTACCTGGTGAAGTGTCATTTTCATTTCTGCTACCACTGTGGACCTGAATACTGGAGCTGTACCTTACAGTAATAACATATCTGACCACTAGGTGGCGCTGTGACTCAAAGATAAAACTCAAACATCATCTACTGCACACTACAGATGTTCAGTTTCAGTCTTCTGTTTACTCTTCATTTTTTGGTCTAAACATCTGTAAAACATAATCGCTCTAGTGATGTGAATAAGCGAGGGATCTGATTCAGATATTCAGTGAAGAAAACAATTCAGAAATCAAGTTTCATCTGATTTTCACTGACATTAAATATTAACTGACCATAAGATTTTTTTAAAATAAAAATAACACATATTTTTGACTAGAACTTGAAAATAATCAATAATAAAATAATGTTGTTTTACATTATGATATACTTTTATAGCCCAGAGATGGACGTCGTTATCTATAAAAATATATCATAATGTTTTTTTAAGATAAATAATAGTTTTTTAAAAATTATTTAAGATAGACATGTGCATTTATACAGAGACAGATGTGCAGACAGACAGACAGAGAAGTAGACAGTCTGTATAGCTAGACAGCTAGCTAGCTAAAACGATAGATAGGTACATAGATAGATAGATAGATAGATAGATACACAAGCAGATAGACAGACAGATGGAAGGACAGGGACAGATGTATGGATGGACAGACAGACTAACAGACAAATAAATATACAGACAGGCAGATAGATAGACAGACTTAGGAACAACAGGCAGGTGAGCAGACAGACAGATAGTTGGACAGACAGACAGACAGAGAGTCAGACAGATGGTTAAGACAAACAAACAGACAATTAGACAGATGGGTGGATAGACAGACAAAAGGACAGACAGACAGATGAATGGACAGAAAGACAGGCACAGAGATGGACAGACACACAGACATGGGTAGACAGTCAGAAGAATGGGTGGATAGACAAACAAATGGACAAACAGACAGATGGTTGGACAGTAAAACAGATGGGTAGACAAACAGAGAGTCAGAAGGATGAGTGGACAGACAGCCAGATAGAAAGACAGGTGGTTTGACAGTAAGACAGATGGTAACAACGGAAAGTAACAATAAAACAGCTATAACACGTTTTTCTCCTGTGTTACTAAACTCTTCTCATTAAAACAGTAATATTAATAATGTAAATACTAAAACATTACACCAGTCTGAACACCTGCTGTGTCTGTGAAAGTGGAACAGAACTCAATGTGACTGACGTTTAATTACATTTAAAAATGTGTTACTGAAACATAACGGCACAAATTTCAGACACACTGTGCACATGGGGTGAAGGTCATGCTGTGTGTGTGTGTGTGTGTGTGTGTGCGTGTTTGTGCACCTTCACACAAGTCGTTCCTCAGCTGATATCCAGACGAACAAACGATCTGCTGCAGACACGTAAAACTGCCCACAGTGTTAACACACCTCTCATTCAGCTGACACGAGTGTGTGGAGAGAAGACACTCATCTACATCTGAGAGAGAGAGAGAGACACAGACAGAGAGAGAGAGACAGAGAGAGAGACAGGGAGAGCGAGACAGAGAGAGAGAGAGAGA
>CM040469.1:782589-793447 GCA_022758105.1 Pangasianodon gigas | reverse complement strand
TGCGTGTCTGCATTGAAAGACATTAACAGGTTGAATGACGTCTCTTTTGTTGGCAGAAACACTGGAAGTTTAGTGTGAACACTGTGCATCTGTTTATGCGTTAGTCTTCTTTAAACACACCTGTGTGTGTGTGTGTGTGTGTGTGTGTGTGTGTTCACTGTGCCTGGCTGTTTCCTGTAGAATAACACACTCCAGGGCCTGCGCTTTCAAACATTCATGCAAAGCATAAAGACGAATCTAAACAATGAATCGTTCATGAAAAGTGCCGTTTCCTGTTCAGAGGTGAGGTTATAACCTCTTACAGAACACTTTAAAACTCAAACTCTGTTATAACACCTCATACATGATTCATAACAATCATGACAGAAGTGTATAAACAGCTCATACACCCTAAACACTCACATTATACCATAGAAACACAAATGATTCACTTAGATCAGTTTGAAATACATGAGTCATATAGACTGATTCAAAGGCTCATATAGGATTCAAATTAAATCAAAACACCAATATATACAGATATAGGAGTCAAATACTTTCATGATTCATCATATGAATCATTGTTGCTGAATCATTTTTAAACTTAACACAGATTGCTAAAAGAAACAAATATATTTGAAGTAGATCCATTTAAAGTTTACTGATTCTTCTAGAATCGAACACAAATGATTCATATAGATCAGTTTGAAATTTCTAAAGAAATATATACACTGAAATGAAAAGATTCATTTAGATTCCTTTAAAATTGCTGAAGAAACTCATATAGTCTGCAGTAGACGCTCAGAAAAGATTAAAATAAATTATTCTTAAACTCCGATATAGAACCACATAATTCTTATGGAAAGAGTCATATAGATATGATTCATTTTATATTACATCCCTTTGAAACTTATAGATTAGTATAGAATTATACGTATGATTCATAGTGACAATATGCATCACATAGATTGCTTTGAATTTTACATAATCACTGTCAAAACATGTATTTATATAGACTGCTTTAAAATGATTCATATATTTTGCTACATGTGATTCCTGTACTTTATGTTGTCTTTAATTTAATCACCTGTCTATAGTTATATGATGTCTATAGACTACTTATAGTATATTATAACTCCTATAGATGATTATATAATTAAGTATGATTCATATAGAGTGTTTTGAAACTCACATATTGCTATAGAAACCTAAACGATTCATTTGATTCAAGTTTGTTATATGACTCGTATGTGATTCTTGGAGATCACTATAATGTAGAAACACAAATGTGACTCATTTGGATCAGTTTGTTACTATTGCTCAAAAAAATGTATACAGATTACTTTAATAAACTGAACAGATGAATATAAAATAATATATGATTCATATCATATAGTATATCTATATAAAAGTCCATATATGATTCATGTAGTGTAAAATAAAGTGTAAGATAAAGACTAACCGTATTGATTCATATAGATGAAAATGAAACAATGCACACAGTGAGTGTGTGTGTGTGTGTGTGTGTGTGTGTTTACCTTCACACGAGCGTCCATCAGGCATCAGAGAGAATCCTGGGAAACAGGAGCAGTGAGCTCGACCCTCCACCGGGTGGCAGTGCTGAGCACAGTGGCCGTTTCCTGCAGAAGGACATTCGTCATTAAAGGAAAAGGTGCACCGTCCTGCTGGGTGTTTAAACGAGTGATTTACAGCCACCTTCTGCTCCTGTTTTCCCTTTTCCCCCTGACCTTCAGCCTCATACAACATCTGTCTGATGTCAGGGCAGTAAAGAGACACGGACACGCCCGAGAGAAAGAGAGAAATAGAGAGATACAGAGAGAAAGAAAGACATAGAGAGAAAGTGACAGACAGAGAGAGAGATACAGAGAGAGAGACAGAGAGAGAGGGAGAAAGTGACAGACAGAAAGAGACAGAAAGAGACAGAGAGAAAGAAAGACATAGAGAGAGACAGACAGAGAGAGAGAGATAGACAGAGAGATACAGAGAGAGACAGAGATGGACAGAGAGAGAGATACAGAGAAAGTGACAGACAGAGAGAGAGACAGAGAGAGAGAATAAGAGAGAGATAAAGAAAGAGAGAGAAAGTGACAGACAGAGAGAGACAGAGAGAGAGAAAAAGAAAGAGAGAGAAAGTGACAGACAGAGAGAGAGACAGACAGAGAGAATAAGAGAGAGATAAAGAAAGAGAGAAAAAGTGACAGACAGAGAGAAAGACAGAAAGAGACAGAGAGAAAGAAAGACATAGAGAGAGACAGAGAGAGAGAGATAGACAGAGAGATATATATATTTTACTGGTCCTGTTTATGATGTTTGTCATGTTTAAATATGTGTATATATGTTTTTGTTTTTTTTTTTGTTTTTTTTTTTTGTATAAATTTTGGTCTGATCTACTTGCACTATTTGCTTTGGCAACAATGTGATTTATAACATTCATGCCAATAAAGCACTGATGAACTGAACTGAACTGATAGAGAGAGAGACAGAGATGGACAGAGAGAGAGAGAGAGAGAGAGATGGACAGAGAGAGAGAGAGAGAGAGAGAGAGAGAGAGAATGGAAGGTTATGAGTTTAAATCCCATTGTTTGGAATGAAACCATCTGCCAAATGAAAGAAATATAAAAGAGAGAAAGACACAGAGAGACGGAGAAAGAGAGAGATAAAGACATAGAGAGAGAGATACAGAGAGAGAAAGAATGACACAGAAAGCGAGACAGAGAGAGATAAACAAACAAACAAACAGACAAACAGATAAATTGTTTTATTTTACTTCACTGTATGGCACCTGGTTCTTCGGTGTAAAACAGGCCATGACCGATACGAACATTTAAGAAATAATGAATGAGTAAAGAATAACACACGCCGTGTCATGCTGTTAGAGGAGAATAATAAACGACAGGCTGGTGTGATGCGGCCCGATGTGAAGCGGAGTGATGTGAGTTGTTATGTAGGTTATGGGGTAGAGGCGTTACCTTCACAGGGGTCTGGCAGGTCAGGAGGTGGCGTGGTGGTCGTCTCCGCTGGTCTCGGGCTGGCAGCGAGCACATCGTCTTCCTTCAGTCCTCTTTCATCATCATCCATCACTGTACGCAGGAACGTTTTATTAACAAAGAACATTTAAAACCAAACACGGCACATACACATTAATATAAACCTGCGCTACTGTCAGAGCTGCTGTTATAGAAACTTAATCAACACTTTCTGACCAATCACAATCCAGAATTGAACACCGCTGTGGAATAAAAGAAAGTTAAACTCATCTGCGTCGTCGCTGGTGTCAGAATCATTCGTTTTTACCGCATGCTATCGAACCTTTCCAAGCAGAAGACGGTTGTGATTACGGGCAGTCAGGAGAGATCATTTTGGTCTGAAGATCTCCTTCTCTTATGGCGAAGTAGCTAACCATCATATCAGTGAGTAAGAATTTAGCATGCTTAGCTTGCTAGTTAGCTAACATGTCTCATTTATACGGTATATTACTTTAACAAACCTGCACTCCCTATCTTTTAGTGCTAATCCATAATAATATGTGGAGAACATTTTAGCTAACATCAATCCCATTCCTAAATATAATTCATGATGGATTCTTCCTGATTATAATCAAGTAGCGTCAGGTTGCGGCTACTCGATTCTTAATGCAACCAGGTTGCGCGCATCTCTTTTTGTTTAGAAACATTAAAGGGGTCTGTATTTTATCTATAAAACCCACCCTGAGAAGCTTCAGGGAGTGAACGGGGTTCAGACGGAGATCGAGTCAAGTATCAGGAACAAAACACTGAAATGAGATGTTGAGCTTCTGAATGATATTATTAATTAAAACCTGTGGGGCGTGGTCAAGCACCGGCTGTGAACAGGAGGAGGAGTTGCGGAGAACGAGTGCGGTAATGAGTGAATGGGTGCACCTGTGTGTGGTGAATGAGAACGTGTATGCATAGACATTTTCATGTTTCAGTGAAAGGCTTCAGACCCACAAAGCAGAGCCGGCGCTGATGAGCTGTTGTCCTTGAACAGACTGAAAACAACGCAAACATTGCGTAGGCCGTTTGTGTTTTGGTTCCCTTTAAAGCGCTTTAATTTGCCAAGAGGAGCGGAGAAAAGAGTGTTGAAATACAAATAAATTAAAACGTCAGCGTCACGCTCACTGAAGCCCGTCTCCTGTGTCCTCATTCCCATCACTGACTAGCAGGGTTCTACAAAAACATATAAAATAAGAAGAACACAGGATCCGTGAGGGACGCCGCAGCATACGGTCGCAATAAAGCAAAAGAAAATATCAATATTATCGGAGAAAATGGTGGTGTGTCATGCTGTATTAAGTCCTACCAGTTATTACATTTTCTCCTTTCCAGCACTAGCATGAGGCAGAAACACTCAGTCATGTGTGTGTGTGTGTGTGTGTGTGTGTCTCTCAGAATCAGCCGGCAGCTGCAATCGGAAACGGTGTTAAACCTGGAGAAAGCGGCTTGTTTTTCCAGCATCGTTCCAGTATTTTAAGCCTCTCTATAATTTCCTGTGAAGGTGTTTTTCCTTTCTTTCCTGTTCAGACTCGCCTGTTTAAAGCGGCGCTGCACGGAGGAGCCACTTTCAAGTAGTACAAAGATAATAGTTACATCCAGTGTAGACCGAGATCTCGCCAGAAAACTCTTTAAAAAGGAAAGCAATCATTTTTCTTGGCAAAGGTTTACAAAAAATAGTTCCGCATCACATCACTATATTACATCTCCACAGAGCCGAGCACGTAAAGAGCACGTAAACTAAAAACGATGAATCACGACTCAGCCGAGATGGACGATATTTTATTCACCAGCAAAATATTTTTAGCAACTCTGTGTAATTGAAAACGTAGCTACACTAAAAAATGATATTTGCAAATGCTTGCAGAAGTACCCTCTTCTTATTAAAATAAACCCGTAGGAAGCTTTTTGTAAAAAAAAAAATGTATAAAAATAAAAATGTATGATTTAGTAAATGTGTTAATACATGTGTATAACAAGTTTATTTTCTCTAAATGAACTTCTCTCCACTCTTGCTGGAGACTTTTGTGAAAAGTAAAAAAGATTTTTAAAAAACAAAACCACAGAAGTGTTTTTGTAATAATTTTTTTTTCTAATGTGTTTAAAAACTGAAATCTGTCCAGCTGTCCAGCTGCGTACACTTATCTCTACCGCAGTTATCAGAGTTCGTGCGTGCTGAAGCTGCAAGATTGTGAGAAAGTGTTCGAGCGACCTGTAGTTCAGCTGTAACACTTCATTTGATACGAGACTCTTGGTTCAATATGTCAGAAAATACATTGGACAGGCTGCATAATAAATTCTGCTATTTGTCATAAAATAACACTTATATCAGGTTTTAATAAATAATTACACCTAATCAAGCCCACACTCCCTCTTCTGAAAAACTAGCTTCCTGTTTCTCTCAAATCAGGAGATGCTACAGGAGTTTAAAAGAACACACACTTCTCCTAAGCATGCTGTTTTCACTAGCGTACTGAATCCTACGTTCAGCAGCAAGCAGGAGCTGGAAGATTCAGCCAAGTCTTTAAGGTTTGGTGTTTGAAAGCACGCTGGATTTCGTAAGTTACGACTCTGACGGTCAGGGAGTGATGGACAGAAGTGTGCTGAATCCGACAAATCCACCACATACACCAGCACTAATAGCACAAACACACAGCTAATAGACGTGCAGGCAGCAAACTCTTCTCCTCACTGCTGCAATCCGGGTTAAAGAAATCACCACGGCGATGGCGAAGTTGAAATCTGTAGTGGAGAAGGCAGGATTCAAAAACACATCTAGGGATACAGAGAGCTGCGTGACTCTGACAGCACAGAACTATGGTTCGATCATAGTAACAATATACAATACTACAGTAGTCATGGTTATTATAATCTAACGAAAATGAAATGGAGAAATGGAAAAAAATGAAAACAAAACAAAATAAAAAGGATTTATGAGCTCTGCATGATCACTGAACCTCGATAAATCTTTAAATAAGTGATTTGTTCTGCATCTCCATCTGTGTGTAATGATCTATTGTTAACATTTTCCACGCTATGAATGTGTGATGCTTTAATTAGATTTTTTCTGATGTACGTGTATGTGTAAGCGTATGACGTTTTTGTAAGTGACGTTGTAATCATGCTGCTTTGCTGATAAAACTTTAACACTCCTTTAGGGTAAGAGTGAAAATGTAAACGTACAGAACTTGCTGATGATTGCAGTTGAAAACAAAATACACAAACGTGTGATGTTATGGGAAGCATAACAGAGTCGAGTAATTTAACTCAAATAAAAAAAACATTCTACATTTGAATGGTTTGGATTTCATCATCATCGCCATGACTATGTTTAGAAGAAGAAGAAGAAGAAAAAGAAGAAAGTTCTTCGCATATCGCAGTTTGTTTGTCTTTTTTTTTAAGTTGTCTTTTCCTCAACTCTTTATTTTCAGTTTCTGAAATAAAGCAGTTTCTCGAGGCCTTCATTAGAAACCATGACACTGAACTGCAGGTCATAAATACAAAGCTGACAGCTTGTTACCTCATGAGCTGCACACATTCCTGAGTCAGATTTAGCATCGAGTTAGAGCAGGGAACAGAAAGGAGTCATGAAAACACGGCCTGGTTATCGTTCACGTTGTGTTTCGAACTTAAAAAAGCGATCCGAGGTTTGTCAGCACGGAGCACTGCGTCGGGAAGCTTCGGCGTGTTTTATTTGGGTGAAGCACAAGAACTTTAGTCATAATAAACCATGAAATAAAGATAAATAACCTACACACACACACACACACACCTTGTTGCATGCAGTGGATCCCGTCCGGCTGCAGGATGAATCCGGGGAAACACACACACACGTACGATCCCTGTGTGTTGACACACTGATGATGACACAGCTGCCCGGCGTACACACTGCACTCATCCACATCCTCCAGACCCTCCACCGTCTCCACCATGTTCTCTGTGTCCTCCACCTCCTCCAGAGAAAACGCCTGGCGCTCCGGACCTTCAGGAACTAAACACAGCATCACAAGTCCACTTTTATAACCGCAAACGTACACTGGGACAATGTTTAATGGAAACCATTAGGATAATTCCATTATTATGCCAAACTTATTATATATATAAATATCTAGCTGATCACGTTAGAAACCATTTAGTCCATTAACCATTGGGAAATTACAAACTGAAACCATTAAAACACTTAATGGAAACCATTAGATCAAATCCATTAGGGAATGAAATTACATTATAATTTGAATTACTGATCGTTGTCTCAACCCATTAGAAACCATTCAGCTGTCTAATGGAAACCATTAAATCAATTCCATTCGGAAGTAAAACAACATTACAAACTGAATATTTGGATCTTTAGATTTAACTACTAGAAACCATTCAACTGTCTACTGGCACCCAGAAGTTGATTATTTTCCTATAACCGCATGTCCCCAAGTGTTTTATTCCTCTTTAAAAAAAACTTGTCATGTTACCAAGAAATCGCAAAGAAGCGTAAACTCCTCTGTCCTGAAGATCTCAGAAAACTCCTCCTAAAGTTACAGCTTTACCTCTGACTGTTACAAAGCGCTGACACTGGAGACTCCTTCCACTCCTTCCTGTTACTATAGCAACGATAACGTATTAGTACGAGCGCTTTGGTGTAAATATATAATAAACTAAAGCACATACAGATTGTATACGGTGTGCTGTCCTCGGCCACGGCATTGGCTGTGTGTGAGTTTGAGTCAGGGTAATTCTTCTTCAGCTCTGTAATTCTCATTATTATGGTTCTGATCCAGGAGGAAAATTAAAACCAAATGTAAACGCTATGCCTGGTGCATAAACACACACACTCAAACACACACTCTTAAACACACACTCTCTTAAACACACACTCTCTTAAACACACACTCTTTACCATGCACCAGAGTGTTCATGTGCAGAGTAAAGCCAGTTTTTCTGATTCCAAACCTCGACTCAAACAGGCGGAAAATCGAACGCTTCCAGAAAGATCACCTACAGGGGAGTTTCACTCGCAGCTCCGGAGCTCGAGAAGAAAATAAAAGCGTGTCGGTCCACTGGAACGAGTTTACAGAACACAGATGGAGCCTGATGGAGCTAAAAATCATTTCTATAGAACTGAAGCCACTGGAAACCATCCTAATGTTTAACAGAAGGCATGAGGTCAATTCCATTAACAAGCAAAACAACATTATAAACCCAATATATGGATCTGTAGCAGAAACCACTGGAAAGCGTTAGACAGACAGACAGAAAGACAGACAGAAAGAAAGAAAGAAAGAAAGAAAGAAAGAATCACACACAGACAAATAGAAAGAAAGAAAGAAAGAAAGAAAGAAAGAAAGAAAGAATCACACACAGATAGATAGATAGATAGATAGATAGATAGATAGATAGAAAGAAAGAAAGAAAGAAAGAAAGAATCACACACAGATAGATAGATAGATAGAAAGAAAGAAAGAAAGAAAGAAAGAAAGCGAGACAGACAGACAAACAGATAGAAAGAAAGAAAGAATCACACACAGATAGATAGACAGACAGATAAACAGAAAGATAGACAAACTGATAGAATGATAGACAGACAAAGAGACAGTGTGTGTATGTGTCTGTATGTGTGTGTTTGTGTGTGTGTGTGTGTGTGTGTGTTATATCTATGTATATGAAACATATATATGAAATAAAATACCTCTCCTGGGTGGGCTGGTGGCTCGGGGGTGTGTCTTCTCTCTGGCTGCGCTGTGATTGGTCGTGCCTGTTCCCTCACAGCAGGTCAGGAGGGCGTGGCTACAGGTTTCACCCAAACCTCGCGGAGGGTCACATGACTCTCGCTGTGCTTGCAGACGCAGACCCAGCGCACAACACTTACAGCACTCCTGACCACAGAGACCGCCACATTACCCACAATCCCCTGCTGCATGATTTGGGTTTTTTATATAATAATTTTTAAAATTACATTTTCATGAAAAATTAAACACTTTGTAAAATTTGTAAAATTAAAATTTGTAAAATTATGATCTCAAATATTTTTTCCACTTTGCTCACTACTAATTCAGTTTGTGTATTTATTTTTATTTATTAACTATTTTTTAGAATATAAATAATCACATCCAAAAGCAATTATATATATATATATATATTTAATTTATATTTATATATTATATTTAATTATTTATTTAATTTATTTAGTAATATATTTTTTCTATTATTCTCACTCACTCTTTATGCTTTACTTTAATTAAAAAAGACTGATTTCCTGAAAAAAAAAAATTGGTGATGGAGTGAGGATTTTGATGAATTTTCATACAAATGAAATCATGAAAAAATGCTTTTACTAACAAATACTAATCAGACCCCATAACTCCTCCCATAACTCCGCCCATAACCCTGCCCATAACTCCTCCCATAACTCCGCCCATAACCCTGCCCATAACTCCGCCCATAACTCCGCCCATAAGGTCACCGCTAACCTTACCCTTCTCAACATAACTGAGTCTGACACCAAGTTGTTAATGTTCGGGGAGAAAATCATCCTAATCTCCTATTTGAGTTTTAAATACTTGAATACATTTAAATAATAATTTATTTTCACTTGAGGATCATTTTGACTCACTTCTACTTCTATATTTTACTTTATAACTTGTCTATTAGTCTCATTCACTCTTCTTACATTAAAGTTATTTTAATTTTAAAAAATCTGAACTTGATTTAATTTTTAAAAATGTGCGAATGTCAGTTTTGTCATTTTGTCAATTTCATATAAATGAAGTCATAAGAAAAGGGGCAAACATTAACTCCGCCCATAACCCCGCCCATGATCCGGGCCATGACATCACCCATGACATCACCTATAACTCCGCCCCAACCTTAACCTTTATAACTTTTCACACACACTGAGTCGTGCGAATTGATACGAATTCACAAATGTACGACTGTTAAAAACATTCTAGCTTCAAATTTAAGTTATCGTTAAATACCTGACTACATCTGACTTTCACTTGTGTATAACTTTCACTCACGTCTGCTTTTAATAAAGATTTTCACGCATTATTTAAGTATCATTTTTGAAAGTTATAAACTTTTCACCTTCTCTTCATTGCTGTCATGTTTTCATCACTTTGACATTTTGGCGTAAACAGGAAACGAGTTTATTTCCACTCGCAACAAGAGCCATTTTAAATACTTGAATGTATTTCAGTATAATTTAGTATAATCAAGTATAATTTTGACTCACATCTACTTTTAATAATTTGTAAAGCGTAATTTTTGGGAAGTATACATTTTCCCCTTCTCTTCATTGCTGTCTTGTTTTCATCACTTTGATGTTGATGTTTTGGCGTAGGTGTGAAATGAGTTTATTTCCACTCGCAACACGAGCCACAGAAAATCAAATCATTTGGACTGCAGTCGCTTGGAAACAGTGAGGAGGAGTCGAGGGAAGGACGGAAAATGTCTGGCACAAATCCGCACACTGGACTGACCAACGCTTTTCCATTTCCACTTTCCCGCTGAGCCGAGCATCTGCACGGCCCAGTCTGAGGACACGGAGGTGAACGCGATCCTGTGAATGGACGAGTGTGGAGACGTGGGCCAAAGAGATTCTGTTAAGCCACGTGTTGAAAACTCTTTAATTCACTCCTCAAAGTGACGTGACTCTACAATAACGCTCGACCCTGGATAAGGATTCAGAGGACTGGCACAGGAGTGATGCTTGGCTCACTCTCACTGCACTCTCCCTCTCACAATACTCTCACTGTAAGAGTACTCTCACTGTCATAGTGCTCTCACTATAACATCTCACACTCTCACAGTACTCTCACTCTCACAGTACTCTCACTATAACAGTACTCTCACTC
>CM040469.1:758522-778231 GCA_022758105.1 Pangasianodon gigas | reverse complement strand
GCCACAGTTCTTCTGGAGACTTTGACTGTCGACTCGCTTCTTATTTCTGCAGCGAAACCCAGCAGCCTTCATTATGTTTTTATCTGAAAAGTGTCTCTTATGGAATCTGCTGCTTTCTTTACTGACATACAAACATTTTTCTGTAACATTTCATTTTGTGCTGGAAAACTAATGTTTGGAATCTAAAATGTTTTTGTATGAAATCAATAATATAGAAGTCAGAAAATAAACATCTATAACAAAGTTTGTACTAAAAAAAATATGCTGTATATTATATAAAGTGCTGTATATATGAGAATATACTAATATTATGAGTGTGACGTACGGTTCAGGAAGAAGGCAGGACGCAAGAGTGTGTGTGTGTGTGTGTGTGTGTGTGTGTGTGTACTCAGCGTGAGTTTTATTTTAAGGCTGTCCATAACCGTAATTAATAAACCAGGAAGTACACGGAACTACTATACGGAAAACAAAGGCTCGGACTGAACGAAATAAAGCATGATAAAGCTTCAAAACATTTCACGGACACAACAGAGGATAAATGAGTAACACAAAACAGCTGTACACAATCAGGTAACAAGCAAATGATGGATCAGGGGGCGGGGACAGGACCAAAACAGAAACATCACAACTGATAAATATTCATCAGGTGCCATTAGGCTGATTAAAAATAAATAAATAAAACCTAAAAAAAAAATGAGAATTATATATTAATGTTTAAATAGAATAAATTCCAATCTATTTAAATGTGTTCACTCTATTTAAATACTAGTGTTGAATAAGTATTTAATTTACATTATTTTATAATAATTTGCTTTTGTAAGCCAGCGAACTGGACAGAATTTTCCCGTCTGTTGATTATAAACGTTCCAAAAAAAAAAAAAAAGTTGTGTGAAAGAGAGCAGAAGAAAGTGAGGTGAATTAGAGAAAAGCAGGATTACTGCACTTGATCAACATTAGTGAAAGGAAACACAGGATAAGTTCATGTCCTTTACATACGAGTAAACTGAACGACCTCAGTGACCTCAGGATAATACGACACCGGTGTTAACGTTAACGCCGCTAAAATAACGTTCCATGATGGCCGCGAGGTTCCCCACCGAGCCCGGAACAAAGGGAGGAAGTGAAAGTGACCGTGTGTGTGGTGTTGGAGACCCGCTGATAAGGTTCTACGTAGAGAACAGGGGACGGAAAACCGTCAGCGTAGTGAACACACACGCTGTCTCTGGAGGTTTAGAGAAAATACCAGCCTCGATCGCAACGTGGCGGCGCTTTTCACAGACTGCCTCTTTAATGGACATCGCAGCATCCGTAAGCAGGTTATAATGCCTTTATGACCACAGGAATTATTAGTAATTCAAGCAACACAATACATTATGGGCAATTAATCCAGTTTATTCAGTGCTGTTCACACTGTAATTCACTTTACTGAATTTATACAGCTTTAAAAATGCTAAATTAATTTTAAAAAATATATATAATATATTATAATAGGATATAAAAAATTAAAAAAATTAAAAATAAATAAATAAATAATAAATATATGAAATAAATTAAATTAATTCAATTAAAAAAATTGTAAAAAAAAAAAAAAATAATAATAATAATTACCATTTACAAACAGAACTCACTTTTTTTTATTTAAAGTTTAAATACTTAGAATTTTTTTAGGGTTCTACAACAAACACTGAAAGTTCCCACCAAAGGACAAACCAAAGAACCATTAGGGTGCCAGACGGAACCTTTATTTCTGAGTGTGTACGCTCTTAATACATTTAGAACCCAATGACTGTCTGTTTGGGGAACCTTTAATGTTTCAATGTAGAACCCAACAACTGGGCTTTCCTATCAGAAAAGATTCCAACACAGAGTAGAACCCTTTTAGGGAGCTAAAAACACTTATATATGCAAGGAACCCTTAAAGAACCCTTAACGGTTCTAAATGAATTGAGTTTATACAGCACATCTCTGTTATAATACACTTTCAGGGTTCTTCAGTGTTTTCTCTCTGGCTGAATCCTTAAAGTTTCCTACAAGAGAGTGTTTCTGTATCAGAAAGAGTAAGTAGAACCTTTTTTGGAGACAGAGAACTCTTAAGTATCCATCAAACCTCTAAAGAACCCCTAAAGAACCCTTTTTAAAGAGTGTACTAAGTACCAGGAGGCTGAACAGGGTCTAGATCTTAAGAATATAATGAGCAATAATTTGAAGTTTGTTCCACACACTTATCCATTAATACACACACTCTCAGAACAAAGGGTTCTTCAAGGGTTCTCGATGGGTTCTTTGGATAATCAAGGGTTCTTAGATTCCAAAAACGGTTTCTACTTGGAACCCTTTCTGATAGGGATCACCTTCTTGTAGTGTTTTTCACGGCACGTTTAAGAGTTCCCCCTGAGAGACCGTAAAGGTTCTGATTTTTTAGTGGTCTGTAAATGATTCAGTGGATCCAATCGGATCCTTGTGTGGTTCTCAGAGTGAGGAATGTAAATCTCAGAGTTTCAGAGTTTAACAGCACTCATTAGGAAAAAAGCAGCTTTCCAGGAATTAATAAATGAGCCAAAGGTCACAGTGGCATGAAAGAACTTCCTAAGAACATTAAGAGGAAACCCTGAGAGGAACCAAGACTGTAAAAGCGGAACCCGTCCTCGCCTGGTCGACTCCGGAGAGTGGAATTACAGTAGATAAGGTTCCAAATACAGTCTTAGAAAAGCTTGCTTGAAGATTCTTTGGGTAGATGAGGGTTCTTCACTTTCTAAAGGGGTCTTAATGGGAACCCTGTCTGAAAGGCCAACTCTTGGTTCTAAGGATCTACATAGAGGAACAAACCCATGAACGTTCAGGGTTTTTGATTACGAGAACATTGAGATTAACAAAGTGAAAATCTCTAAGACATGACAGGAACTGCTGAAGAAGCCTAGCAGAGAACCTCTTAGAAACATGGTGGTTCTTTAGAGGTTCTTTGGATTTTTAAACAGAAATTCAGGACATGCTGATATTTTTTCATTGATTTTTTTTGTAATGTTGCATAAATTGCAATAATTTTTTAACCTTTTATGCTTTGAAAAATTAACATTGAAAGCAATAATTAATTAACCAACTAATTAATTAATAAAATTAATAATATAATATAAAAATACTACTACTAGTGATAATAATAATAATAATAATAATAATAATAATAATACTAGATAAAGTTTTTATTCTTTTGAAAATTAAAACTGAAAGCATGAATTCATCAACAAACAAACTAATTAATAAATTAATAAAGCTAATTTATTTATTTGTAATAATTATGAATTTATATATTATTAATGAATTCAATAAAATTAATTGTAATTAATAAAAGGGAAAAAATCTGCACTTTATTATCAACATGTGAGTCAGTTTATTAAGGATGCGACTCTACAACACCCAGCTGTCATTAATTAAAAGAAATAATATAAAATATATAAAATATAAATATAAAATTATTGAATGTGGCTCTGGATATTTAGCGAGACGTCACGCTGGTGAATTCAGCCTGCAGAGGAAAAGTCCAGGGATGAAACAGGAAAATGTTTTTAAAGATTTCCGTCATTTTTACTTTTTTTTCTACAGAAATTATAATTATAAATTTGCGTGTATGAAATTATTGGTGCGTCCCAATAAAACATATTTAAGACATGATTTTAAAAAACAGGAGGAAGTTATTATTATTTTTTTACCAGCTCTCTTTATTTCTTCCTTTTGCCAGAAAACAAGACTGCATAAGTTATTTTAAATCCTCTTTCCTAAAAAAAGTGATGTTTTTGTCTCAGTGGCGTCATTATCAGCTTTCATTTCCCTTTTTTTCCCCTAAATTAATTACGCATCAAACCTCCTGACACTCAGCGCTGCAGACGTCCACTCAGGACGAATTTATAGTCTGAGAAACGTCTCTCTGTTGGGAGCCGTGATTGTTTTTTTTTAAAGGAGTTTCTTCAGTATGCAGGAGTCTGCTCCTGGTTTGTGTGAAGCTGAATTGAGACAAAGACGAGGATTAAAAGTAAAATTAAATAAATTAAAGCATGTGGGTTTGAGCAGTTTGAGCTCGAAAGCCCTCCAATGGAGCTGAATTAAAGAATTTTGCAAAGAAGAGTGGACCTGAATTCCTCCACAGTGATGGGAAAGAAATGATACAGTGATTCAGTAAATATGAATAAATAAATAAACAAAAAAAGCAAATGATTAGAATTATTCAAATGCTTTAAGTTCTGTACTAAATGAATTCATGTAAATATGCGGCTAAAACCCAAAGTGTATATTTTACTAACTTTACAGGGTTAAATGTACTATAATTTTGCTCACAAAACTAGAAAAAAACAAAAGTATTATTTGAACTCGCATTTGTTTTTGCAGAAATTTAAACAGATTTAATTGATTTTTGAGCATTATGGACGGGTTGTTTTCAATATTTCGTGCTTTGTGTGAGCTTTAAGGTGTTAAAAGGTGTTTAAAGGTGTTAAATAGTAATTAAGTAATAATGACAATGTTAAAATAACGTGTACTTTTTACAGTATTGAGATTTCTGTAGTTGATTGAACTCAAATTTGAGTAAAATTCTTATACAGCAAGAGCACTGCTAGTTAAATTTACTTTTTACATTTAAATTGTTTAAGCGAATAATCCTTGGTGCCATGTAAACCTGACTTAAAATAATATACTTAGTTAAATTTACGAAGTGTTTTGTTTGGAAATTGTTACCACACTTTTCTTCAGTAAATTTTTCTCCAATATTTTGTCAGTGCACTTATCAGACGTGTTCGTTTGCACTCGTTGCAGCTGAATGTGGCACAATCAGTTATTCAGTTTAAGGGAGGGGGGGCGATTACTTTTTCACAAGGTGCTGTATAACGTTTTTCTTTCAATAAAGGAGATGATCATTTACAACCTGTGTTTCGTCATGTTCTCTTTGTCTTATATTACATTCTGTTTGAGGATCTGAAAGCATTTATTGTGCAAAAATAGAGGAAATCAGAAGAGGGGGGCAAATACTTTTACACGGCACTGTAAGCTAACGGCTCCGTATTTTTTTCTTCAGGAGACGAGTCAGCAAAACGTTTCTATAAATACTGATGTTTTTGGGAAGCACTCACAATGATGTCATGTTCAGCTTTCATTTCCTTTTCTCTTTTTTTCCCTTGTTGTATTTATACACTACTGATAACAGACATGTCCAACTGCTTCATAATAAAAAACAATTAATTTTTAATCATTTTTAATCATGTGTGTGTTCAGGGACACCCATGCCGCCTTTTACAGAGGGGTGGAGGCTGAAAGGAGGCGAACATGAGGTCATTTTGTTTAATTCCTGAAGCTAAAGCAGGATGGAGGTTTTTTTTAGGAGGAGGGATAACGTCATAGCTAGCGATGAGGCAATGCTAAAATACAGCGAGCTCATTTATCGCAAACACACACCGAAACACACGGCTGGCAAGACTTTGTATCGCTCGTTATTAACCAGGGGTTTTTAAAAATGTAAAAAAAAAAATCACAGCACAAGATGGTGATTAAATGGTAGAACAAGTATCATATTGTACTCGCTCTCTCTCTCTCTCTCTCTCTCTCTCTCTCTCTCTCTTTGATCTTCTAATTGAATCAGGAAAGCATTCACTGCAGCTTCAGATATTCCTCCTTTTCTATTTCGCCTGAGAGAAAGTGTGTCCAAGTGTAAATAAGTGCCAACGACCCCACGGGCCTCCGCATGGAGCCGATACAGAGTCATTACTCATGGAGATTATCGCTAACGCCTTTTCCTGCTCCACAGGATGTCATCACTCTGGAACTCTTCCATTTACTCACTGACCCTGACCACTGAACTCTAACTGTACCAATCTGCCCGACAATAACATTTTAAAAAACGCTGACGGAGGCAGAGCTCGTCCTCCCTCGGCTGCACTTTTCTCACCAGGGTTCAGACTGCAAAAAAACTCAGAACTCTTATCATATGAAGAATGACAGTTTAATAAAACTTTAATAAAGTTCCATATTTCTAAAATATTCCTCATTATGAGATTAATATATAATAAATATAAGACCATGAAGCATATTACTAAACATTCTCTTAAAACTTATTTCTTTAGGATTGATTTCACTTGATTACTTTGTTTTGTTTGTTTTTTGTTATTTATTATTATTATTACTATTATTTTGATACATGTTTATATACTTTTACGTAAAGCATGCTGAGAGGCCTTTTTAAAGGAGCTATATACAATAAAGTTGTTTTATTTTTATTATTATTATTATTATTACTATTATTATTATTATTATTATATTAATTACAAGCTTAAAATTGTCTCACGCTATCGGCAGATCATTCTGCTTGTCTGTGAAATTAAAAAAAAAAGTATCTGACAATAGAAAAAGACAAGCTTGAAATGAGTAAAAATATCTAGAAATATGATTAATAATTTATATTTATTTAAAAACAATCTAATAAAGAGAAATAATAGGTGAATTTCCTGATATTTAGGACATTTTTACTTGCCAAGATATCACTGCTGTATAGTATCTACAGTTATTTATTTATTTATTCATTTATTTATTTATTTATTTATTTATTCATTTATTTGAAGTTTATTTTCAGAGACAAAATGAAACCCTTGAAGGTCCAATTTAAGTGAAAGGCAACATAACTCCACCCCTTTTCACATTTACGCTACTCTACACATTTACGATTGATTATCGTCGAAACATAAAACACCAGATACAAATTTATGAAGTGTTCATTTAAAGAATGTACAAATAACACAGAACGAAAGCACACTAGAAGATAACGTAGATGGCAAATATAACCGGAAATATGTACGTGTAACGTGATTATGTGTAATAACTGAATAAAGTGATTAACTCGAAATGAGACAGAAACGACAGAGAAAATACAGGAAACGAGAAAGAAGAAAAGAAAATCATCATAACAACAAAAGATGTTTGAAAGCTCGTGTCCATGTGTGTGTTATGGTGATGATGACAAAATTAATAAATAATAATGTGTGTGAATGTTTTTGTGGTCAAACGGAAATAAAAATTCCTGCCAGATTTAAAAGCTTCACTGATTCTTTTTGTACTCATGTGAGTATTTTGATAAACACCAATCAGCTGTAAATTATCAAGCACATTCACAATATTTACATTTAGCCACGCCTACAACACTCCATAAAAGGCAAAGTGAAATGGCGACTAAACGTTGAAATGTGGCGTGTGTTAAATCTTCCAGTAATGCAGCTCAGCCACTGCAGCGCTTCGGCTACCACACACACACACTAACTCCGTCTCTTTTTACAGGGTGCTATTACTTTTGTCTTGATTGAACTAGTCTTACTCGTCTTAATTTATGGAAATGTTTTGGAATGACTTCCTTGACAGCGTAATCCATATATAAATTCACAGTAACTCATTGACAATTATACGATTTGAAGAAGATCACTCGAGGTTCACATTAGCGAGGCTCCTTATACGCAAATTTACACAAACTCAGCAGCGAAGCGTAGCGTCACGTCCGCTTCCCAGAGTTCATCACGGCCTCACAAGATGGCCGCCGAGGACTCCATTTCCCATCAGCCACCACCACTGCCTTGTTCTAATCCTCTGACTCCTGATGATACACACCTGTTTTCAGTTTTCCTCTTCATTAGTTTGTGTATTTATACCCTGTTGTTTTTCCTCGTGGTTGCGAAGTCTCTGTTGTCGGTTGTGTTTCACGCCTCGTTATTGTTTTGCTCAGTTTGCTTGTTTTGTTTGCCTGTTAGAAAATAAATAGCTTGCACTCGGGATCTGCTTACAAACATTTTCCCAACTAACTACATTTTCATGAACAGCACATTTCTTGTGTAACCTCCTACAAATGATTTACGAATAAATTTGTTCGTACTGAGTGCAATAAAAGAGGCCTAATGTTTAAAAGTCCTGTGCTACAGATGTGAGCGTGTAACCCAACATCTCATCTCTCATAATTACAGCGAGGAATCTGCGCAGACTTCCCCGTCACTCCTCTAAACCACATCATGGCCGTAAATAAAGCGCGGTGAGTAAAGCGCTGTTTGATGCGTGTAGCGAGCCGAAGCCCTGCCTCGAGGCCGACACTCACCGCGCACCACATGACCACCAGCGCCGGCCGTAAGGCACGAATTCTGCTGAGGAAATGTCACGCATTCCTATAAACTCCAGGTGCTGGAGCAGGTCTGAACAGCGTCACCGTGTTGGAGAGCAGCTCAGCATCCGGCTACACATCAGCTCCGGAAAATACGACGGGATTAAAAACCCTACAGGAGAGTTCACTAAAACGCAACACATTCTGATTTATAGCACAAATCCTCGCTCTGTATTAATACTGTGTTTTACTACAGCGCTGCTTAATCCTGCATTCTGATTGGTGGGACAGACACAGTGAGACTGATAGAGTGAGACAGAGTGAGACAGACAGAGTGAAACCGATAGAGTGAGACAGAGAGAGACTGATGGAGTGAGACACAGTGAGACTGGGTGAGACAGACAGAGTGAGACTGATAAAGTGAGTCAGACACCGTAAGACAGAGTGAGACATAAAGAGAAACTGATAGAGTGAGATGGAGTGAGACAGATAGAGTGTGACAGAGTGAGACAGATAGAGTGAGACAGATAGAGCGAGACAGAGTGAGACAGTGACAGAGTGAGACAGAGTGAGACAGTGACAGAGCGAGACAGAGTGAGACAGAAAGAGAGAGACAGAGTGAGAAGAGGGAGACAGAGGGAGACAGACAGAGCGAGAAAGACAGACAGAGGCAGACAGAGGGAGAAGGAGAGTGCGAGACAGACAGTGTGAGACAAAGTGAGACAGAGTGAGACAGACAGAGTGTGACAGAGTGAAACTGTGACAGAGCGAGACCAAGTCAGGCAGTGACGGAGTGAGACAGAGTGAGACAGAGTGAGACAGTGACAGAGTGAGACAGAGTGTGACAGAGTGAGACAGTGACAGAGTGAGACAGAGTGAGACAGAAAGAGGGAGACAGATAGAGTGAGAAAGACAGACAGAGGCAGACAGAGGGAGAAGGAGAGTGCGAGACAGACAGTGTGAGACAAAATGAGACAGATAGAGTGAGACAGAGTGAAACTGTGACAGAGCGAGACCGAGTCAGGCAGTGACGGAGTGAGACAGAGTGAGACAGTGACAGAGTGAGACAGAGTGAGACAGTGACAGAGTGAGACAGAGTGAGACAGTGACAGAGTGAGACAGTGACAGAGTGAGACAGAGTGAGACAGAAAGAGGGAGACAGATAGAGTGAGAAAGACAGACAGAGGCAGACATGAAGCAGGAAGTTCATCCTGGATTTCTGTTTCTTTATCCACATTTTCAGGACCTTCACATTTCCAGCATGACTCTGTAGAGGAGAGAAGAGCTGCACATCTGAACAACAGGGAATCCAAACTTCATGTGCTTTCTGCTGTAACGAAGGGTAATTACGGAGGTTCTGATGAGCTGAATCAGATGTTGGAACATGGGGAAGTGCTGTGATCTTGTGCAAATGGAATCAAAAGGCAAACTGACGTCCATGTCGAGCTCTGGACTGCATTAATCCTTCACATGCACATGCAGGTTCTCATGTTTTCAAAAGTGTGTAATCATTGATATGGTGAAGTTTTCTGTAATTTATTCAACATTTATGGAAGGAGTCTCCAGTGTCAGCGCTTTGTAATAGTCAGAGGTAAAGCTGTAACTTTAAGTTTTCAGACATATGTTTTTTTTTGTGTTATTAACTTCATGAGAGAGAGAAAAGAGCAACATACAGAGTATAGAATCACTGAACTGAATTGCTGTTTAGAGTGTTCAACTGAATCAAATCATTTTTATTTTTGATTCAAAAACCAACGAATCATGAAATGAATCGATTCACCCATCTTCCACAGCACTGCAGATCTGCTCCACATTTAGTCATGGTATCAGAGGAATGCACATCGGCTCCTCTGAGAGTTATTTTTACCCACAATGCCCTTCTCTGTATCTCGTACATCTCAGCTGAAGATGAAATCAGGCGTCATGTGATACAGCTTTTTTTCAGAATTTTTTCATATTAAAAGACATTCTTGCTTCACTCACCTCTCTGGTTTTCGGATGTTAGATGGAGGTCGTTTCTCTCCTGGTGGTATCTGCCCTGCGTTTCAGGCTGGCTGTGAGCTTCAGGTTCCATCATGCTCACTGGTGGTGAGGTGGTGGAGATGAACTGGAGTTCAGGGATAGTGTTGTGTTCTGGGATCGTGTGCTGAAGGTTCCTGTGATCATCAGGGCTTTTCTCAGTTCTCCTGATGTCATCTATGGTATTGGGTGTGGTTTCTCTTGGAGGAACCTGAGTGTATCTAACAACGGTTTCCGTCTGAGATGAGAACTTTTCAGAAGATTCATAAGAGTCTGGCTTAATGGTAGTAACATTTAGTGAGTCCTCGGTTCCTTCTTCTCTAGATTCCGTGTCATACGTGCCCAGTGTCTCTCTAAGCTCCTCCCTGGTGTCTTCATGTAGAACATCATGTGGAATTTGAGCTTGAGGAGCTGCAGAAGATGGAATGGAAACATCTGGACTTGCAGTGACTTCTAGGAAATAGTCGTAGTCTTCACTCTCTTCAAACTCTGACGTGTTCCCGGTGTAAATCGGTACTGAGTTACTCAGAAATGTATTATCTTCACTGGGGAGATCTCCAGGATTTTCATGTTTGGAGATATGTAGCTCATTCTCCTTTACCTCTGGCATCTTGACCTTTTCCAAGGAGCAATCAGGAATCACCGAGCACATCAGGTCACCACCGTCGTTGGGACAGTGACACACCTGACACGGATCCATGTGGAACGAGTGACCCGCTTCGTATTTCTGGTTTTCGTAGACGCAGCCGATGCGCAGGCAGTGAGGACACGCCTCGGTGGAGTCGGACAGCTCGATGCAGTGAGGAGGAACGTCAGGGCACGGGATGAAGCGGCAACTTATCCTACCTCCGCCCGCCGGACACCAACACTCCGTACTGCCCGAGTCCACCAGGTACGACTCTCTCTCAGGAACCTTCCCGTTTTTAAATCCGGCGCTGATGCAGTCGTAATACTGATACCCTTCACACGTGCAGCCTCGCCGTAAACACGTGGCACAGCACGCGCCGCTCTCCAGCACCTCCTCGATGCAGTTGTCTAGAAGTGGACAGTCCACGCCGGTGCAGTCTTTCTGCCCGAGACACGTGTGGAGAAGTACGAGAGCACACGGAAGGACCGTCCATTTCACCCAAACTCGCTCGTTCATTCTTTCAGCTAGAAGATAAAACGTCACAGACGCTCCTTTTCCGCTCCTCCGACAGACGCTGACCTGAAATCAGAAGAAAATGTGTGTGTGTGTGTGTGTGTGTGTTATTACCAACATCCTAATATACATAACATACACAATACACCGATATTACACCACGCTGCTGCTGAATTCTGGATTCTGATTGGCCAGAAGGTGTTGATTCATTTTCTATAACAGCAGCTCTGACAGTAGCGCAGCTGCAAATCATGTTTATGGGAAAACATTTTTTTTTAAAAAGAGTTCTTATAAGAATGTTATTGGAGTAAAATTTTAATCATTGTGAGACGTTTAAGTTGATATTTTTAGTGCCCTTTTTTTTTTTTGGAAGGGTGCCAATAATTTTGGAGTTGACCTTATACACTGAGTCAGAAGTTTATTAGCTGATAAACAGATTTAAAGTTTAATTTAAATGAACAGATTGTAATGAATCATATGACATAATAAACACCGCGTTCTATCGTTCAGTGTTCGTGCTCGTGTTCGGGACGTGAAGCGGTGCGGGTTCTGCGGGTTCTGCGGGTTCTCCGTGTAACGGCGTGTTAAATCACTGACAGAAACATGTGCTGGAGGTGCTGCAGAGGTCAAAGGTCACCTCACTCTGTCTCACACCTTCACCAGACGACAGCATGCTCGTGTGAAAGTGTGTGTGTGTGTGTGTGTTAGTGAAACGTGCTGAAACTCGCCCTCGGGCTCCAGATAACAGACTCCAACATCACCACACACACACACTCATTCACACACACACACACACACTCTCACACACACACACACAAAGATAAACTCAACTGTAATATTTGATTTCATTGTTTATTTTCAACGTTTATGGGTTAAAGTTAAAGTTAAAGTCAGTGACGGTGATCAGGTTTAACTAAAATTTTTAAAATTGACGCATTTATTTCTCCGGATTCAATAAGGGGTGCTAATAGTTTTACACTTAAACCACACACACACACACACACCCTCATTCACACACACTCACACTTATTCACAGACACTCACTCATTCATACACACACACACACTTATTCACACACATTCACTCATTCACACTCTCTCACACACACACACACACCCTCATTCACACACACTCACACTTATTCACAGACACTCACTCATTCATTCACACACACACACATACTCTCTCTCACACACACACGCTCACTCATTCACACATACACACACACACCCTCATTCATACACACACACACGCATACTCTCTCTCACACACACACTCACTCACACATACACACTCACACTTATTCACACACACACACACACACCCTCATTCACACACACTCACACTTATTCACAGACACTCACACCTTCATTCACACACATTCACTCATTCACACACACACTCTCATTCACACACTCACACTTATTCACACACACTCATTCATTCACACACAGACACTCATTCACACACACTCTCTCTCACACACCCTCATTCACACCTATGAGGTAATGTAGCGTAGCCAATCCACCTACTGGCATGTTTCTGATGTGGGAGGAAACCGGAGAACCCGGAGGAGGAAACCTGCACAGACAGTAACCCGAGTTCTGGACAGAACCCGGGGCCCCGGAGCTGCGTTATTATTATTATTATTATTATTATTATTATTATTATTATTATTATCATTTAAATTGCTTTGTTCAGATTTTTACCCACATTTGCTGTAATAGAACATTTATTCAAATACAGCTAAAATGTTAACTACACAAGGTGAGCTAATAAACACTAAGCTGCTATTTGAACCAGCTAATAATGGACAGGATGCTAACTAATAGAAGGTAAGATAAAAAGTAAAAGAGAAAAGAGAAGGTTATGAAATAAGCATAAATATAAAAATAGAGACATTAACTGTATAAACTGAGATAAAGGCTACGACGCTAACTGCGTGAGCTCAACCAGTAATGCGCTATGATGCTAAGTAATCACTTTGAGCTAGTAAAAGGTTATGCTGCTAACTAACCAAGCTTAGCTAACAAAAGCTAACAAAAGTCATGATGTGAACTGAACAAACAAAAAAATGAAATATTTTCCAGTTATTTATAGGATATGAAAGCAGTTTGAGGCAGGTATAAACGCAAAGGCCGGAGTTATTAGAGAACTTTTAATATACATAATATTTAAAATTATTTTCACTATTAACATTTTAATATTTCACGATCTAAACACTGTTTGTGATAACGGAGGACGAAGGAACATGTGTGAAACCCAACACGCTAAAACTCCTGCTGGTGTAAATTCAAAGTCCTACATTTGTCTTAAGGGTGCGCAAACTTTTGCACGCCGTTATAAAAGACAGACGAACGAGAAGAGATGGAAGTTTATGCTGTAGAAATGTGACTAACTCCAACACACACGTCATTACACTGAAATAAATCAGATCACTGATGATCTAAAGTACGTTCGCTTTTATAGAATTTTAGATTTAATCATCTGTGTGTTTAATTGATGTACTAATTAAACACACACACACACACACACACACACACACACACTGTTTCTTCTGCACATGCTGCGTTAGGACCGAGCGATATATAACGATATGATATTATTGCGATAAACTGCATCACGATACTAACACCTAACACTGAGAGCTGATTGGACGTTAAAATCAGGATTTATAAATTATTATTTTCCTTCATTTTTTAAAATATCACAGAAACCAGACAAATCCACAGTCGCAATTAGTTTTAAATATCGCAATACGTGCTGTATACTGAAGTGAAAATGTCTGAATGTCTAATAGGTGTAAATATTTTTGGCATACTTTGGATGTTTTTTAATGTGTATGAGATTTTTGAGCATAATTTCATAATTTTTTTAATAATTAAAAAAAAAGAAAAGGAATCTTTAGTCTTTAAGCTTTAGGTGTTTGTTCTGTCACCAAAATTAGACCAGAATAAAAAAAAATAATGAACCAAAGATCAAACAGAATTCATCAGTTTACGTCACTTCTGTAAAAATGTGATCGTCTGTTCTTCTTGTGTAATTCGGTGACTAATAATTACTATTTATACGATCACGTGAAAAAAAAGAATATTAATGTGAGAAATAAAAATTCTACATGTGAGAAAAGGAGGAGAAAATCCAGTGACATGAAGGATGAAAAGAAAATATATATCACACACACACACACACACACACACACACACACACACACATGCATGAGATTATTCACATGTAAAGTTTGAGTGAATTTTTTATAAGGGATTTAATGCCTAAATACGCCGATTTAAATAACTAAAAGAACATTTTTAGGTTAGAATAGTGCTAAAATATTATTTGTTTGTTTTTTCAGAATAATTTTAACATCAATCTAACAGTTCAGATCAGTTTTTAATCCATGAAACTTGTGTAATATCACTGATAAAGAAAATAAAACATCTTGTTGATTCACATAACTGACATATCTGTGTATCTGCACTCAGTTTTTTATTATAGTAATCACTGATATATAAAAGGAAAGGAAAGGATAGAAAAGGAAGGAAAGAAAAGGAAAAGAAGGATGGAGAGTAAAAGTGTTCTTTACATTAGAAATGCAGAAACACGATGCATTCACAGGCTTCTGAATATTAATCGAGTCATCTGGATTAAATGAATCGCGATACTTAAAATATCACAATTCTGGTATTTTGGCTCCATTTGCTCGCCTGTTTATTGCAGGTATCGTCTCCAGTTTCACTCACTGCTCCTCCTCAGATCACAAAACAGCTCCAAAAATGACTCGTAAGCAACTCAAACACACAAAAACCCTGAAGTCCAGACTTACCTGAGAGTGTTTAGTGTTGACTCACTTCCCGAATCTGCGCGTTTCTCTGATAACTGACTGCTGAAGAGGCTCTGAGCTCAGCCCAGTGACGAGATCTCTGACACACACACACACACACACACACACACACTCTTCACTCCGAGTCACTTCACCGACTCTTTCAAACGGAATCGACTCCAGAAATGTGATTCCGGTTTAATGAATCGAACTGCTCCAGAGTCGATTCATTTGATTCACCAGGATTCATTATTAGAGCTTTGACAGAACATCCACACTGCATAGATTTTAAGACTGTTTCACTACAGTGTTGTTGAATTCTGCATTCTGCATTCTGATTGGTCAGAAGGTGCTGATTAATTTTCTATAATGTAGCGCGGCTGAGAATCGCAGGTTTGTACGTATTAACTAGCTTGTCGATACGTATTAATACGTTATCGTTTCTATAGTAACAGATCATTCACAGTGGCGTATACGGCAGACGCTGCACTGATAATAAACCGATTAAATGAATTGTTTTTTGTAATTTATGTAACATTGATGGAAGGAGTCTCCAGTGTCAGCGCTTTGTAACAGTCAGAGGTGAAGCTGTAACGTTAATTTTTACGACGTCTTCAGGACAGAGGAGTTTACGCTTCTTTTGCGGTTTCTCGCTAACATGCGTAACAAGCTGTGTTTTTTTTGTCTTATTAAAAAATATGTGTGTGTGTGTGTGTGTGTGTGTTTAATGAAAAGCTTTACTTTATCGTCTCACAGAGAGAAGGTTATGAAGAATGTGGTGCAGCAGTGAAAAAGCTTCAGCACGTGAATTTTCTCTGTGTGTGTGTGTGTGTGTGTGTGTGTGTTTTTACTCGACTGTATGTGAATTACTGGTGTGCGGTAAACGTAGTGATTTCCGCGTACCACGCTGCAGGACTGCTCCTCGCTCCAGGGGGAAATATTTTAATAAAATGAGATAACAGGGCTCCAGAGGTCCAACCAGATGTGGCTTCCAAAAGCTTCTCAGATCTTCTTTCACTGATTTCTTTAAACGTTTGTGCGGCTGTTGTGCAACATTTTTTTTACAGGATTCACACATTTAAAAAAAATAAACACGTCTTTACAAACAGATGAAAATCACAATACTCATAAACGAAATGTAAAAAAAAAAAAGTACACACACTTGTGACAGGAACTTCACGAGTTGTTCACACGTCACTGATCAAATGATCACACGATTACCCAATTAACACATTCACATACACTTAGAACAAAGAGTTCTCCAAGAGTTCTTTGGTTGTTCCTCTGTAGAACTCTACAAATGCAAGGTAGAACCCTTTTGGGAGGTCTTGCTTATCCAATGAACACATAAAGACCATTGAAGAACCTTTTTTTCTTCAACAGTTGAAGACACTTACATGACCTTTACATGGTGTACTGCTGTGACAAAAAACATTCTTGGTACTAGGTACACTCTTAGAACAAAGAGTTCTTCAAGGGTTCTTTGGTTGTCCCTCTGTAGAACTCTACAAACACAAGGTAGAACCCTTCTGAGAGGGCTTGTTTATCCAATGAACACTTAGAGTGTACACTTAAGAGTGTACTTACTTGGTACTCTCTTAGAACAAAGAGTTCTTCAAAGGTTCTTTAGGGGTTCTTTGGATTAATTAAGAGGTCATAGCATCCACAAAGGGTTCTTCATGGAATAATTTCTGATAAGGAAACATTTTCTTCTTAGAGAAAAAGGTAAAATCTAGAATGCCAAAAGGTTGTCCCTCTGTAGGAACCCTTAAAGGTTCTATGTGGAACTCTACAACATTGTTTCCATATTGTAACACAGGGTAGAACCTTATAAGGAGGCCTTATTTATCCAGTGAACCCTTGAAGAACCATTGAAGAACCCTTACACGACCAACACGGTGTCACTGCTGTGGCCAAATGTTCTTAGTTCTTGGTACACTCTTAGAGAAAAAGGTTCTTCAATGGTTCTTTAAGGGTTCTTTGGATAAATATGGTCTCCTAAAAGAGTTCTATACTGTGTTACTTTAAGGAAACCTTTAACGTACTCCCCAGGGGGATAAGTGGAGAACTCTTAGGAAAGTGTTTCCTTTTCAGAAGTGATTCCAAGTCGAGCTCTTCTGTGGAACCTATGAACTCTGAATTAACCTTTGAAGAACTCTTAAAATTCCATGTTGCTCATGTAAATGTTTGGTAAAGACATGAAAATGACTTTGTTCATGTGGACGTCCTCTTCGGTTCTCACCTCCAGGTTTCATCAGGGTTCAAATCAAAATATTGATTTTGTCTCTCACTCGCATTTCTGTGTTGATTTTTTGTTAAAAGTCAAATTTTCTTGTTAAAAGCTCCATCAATGGTCAAGTCTTAACCTCCTGGCAGAGGCAACCAGGCTTTCAGCTACAATATCTTGGTACTTATAGGAGAATTTACAATGCCATCAGACTTCAACAGCCCCAAAGCATCACTGAAATCATCACCTGCAGGTTTTACAGCAGGTTCAGGAGCTTTAACATGTATTCAGTTCTCTTCACAGCCAGAATTGTGGTTTCATCTGACCACTAAACTGCGACTGTAGCTCCAGGGAGGCTTGGTGAAGTTCAGGAGCTGTGTTTTGTGGGTTGTGTCTCAGGAAGAGCTTCTTTAATGCAAACCTTCCAAACACAATCGTCTTCTTCTTGGCTTCTTCTATTTTTATTTAAATTATTATATTATAATTTTCCAGTTAGAGTCCCCTCATAATATTTTGACCAATTGTATTGAATATTTTGTTATTAATGCTAACTTCAAATCCTCCTCAGAAGTTCGTGCGTAGGAGTTCGAAGGTACTGGTGGTGATGTGGTGTGTGTTCAAGTGGTTTTGGTTGGAAAAAATGTTTATTATTTTGTATCCTCAATGGCAAGAAGTTTATTTTGCCTTACTGGAAGAAGATGAAGTAACAGTTAACATGAAGAGTTAGCATTTCATGTGAAAGATACGAGTTCCTGAGCTGTAATTACGACACTGTTGTGGTGTTCAAGTGCGCTCCTCTCGTAATTCCGATATTTTTTAATCGGATTTGAAGGCAGCGTCAGTCTCTACACCAATCCTAAACCTACATCTGGTCCTTCAGCAAGAGATTCATGTGCGTCATTAATCTATCTGTGCTGAAAATGATAGAAAACACCACACATACTGTATTTATTTAAGATCCCAACAATATACACACAGACATCTGAGGGCTAACTGTCGATGATGTAGGTCTCTGATGAAGGGAAATGACAGGAAGTAGTTTTTCTCATAAAGAGATAATGAGGTGTGGTTGTGCTGCAGGGAAAAGCTGAACATCAACAACACGGTTAAAGAAAATTCCGACATCACAGAGCAGCGTTCTGCTCATGACCTGCAGTTATGAAATAAAAAGCTTTAATTAAAAAGGAAAAGTGAGAACAGGTGAATATACGGATAAGAAGTTTTTTTTTTTTTTAAATATACGAAGCTCTGAGCTGGAAAAGGAAACGTCAGGAAGTGAAGCTCAGATTCCCATCAGATGATACTCCAGGAATCGGGATGTAAAAGTGCGGCGCTGAGACACATCTCCGAAATCGTACTTTATGAGTGTTGTCATGCAGGAATCTTTTTCTGTAATGTTTCAGTAAGAGGATTCAATTTCACGATCAATTGTGGTTTCATCTGACCACTAAACTGCGACTGTAGCTCCAGGGAGGCTTGGTGAAGTTCAGGAGCTGTGTTTTGTGGGTTCTGTCTCAGGAAGAACTTCATTAATGCAAATCTTCCAAACACAATCTTCTAAAATCCGTCTTGTTTGGCTTCTTCTTTTCACTTTTCCACATTGTGTAGTGTTACAAGCTGAAATGGACTTAATTGGAATGAATCTACACACAAATATAGCATAAGATGAGACTCAGGAAACATATGAGAAAGAAGATTCTTTGGTCTGATGAGATAAAACATGTTTACATGTTGGCCATGGAACAAATCCTTCATTACTCAACACCTTAAAAACATTATCCCCACTGTGAAGCATGGTGGTGGTTGCGTCATGTTGAGGCAATGCTTTCGATTTCAGCAGGGAAACTGGTTAGTGTTGAGATGGAGATGGATGAAGCCAAATACAGAGCAATCCTTGAAGAAAACCTCTTTAAGTGTGCAATACCCTGGAGGCTGATCTTTACCTTCTAACAGAACAACAACTCTAGGCATAATGGAGCGGATCACAGAGCTCAAGCAATTTGCCTAGAATGACAAATTGGCATCACAGTAAAATACAGTTCTGTGTAAAAGTCTGAGGCACGTGTAAAGAAATGCTGTAGAGCAAAGACGCCTTCAAAAATAATGAAATTAAATGTTTCTACATTTAAAAAATCCTATAAAGAGCAGTAAACAGTAATAAATGAAACAAAGTCAGTATTTAATGTGACGATCCTTTGCTTTAAAAATAAATAAACCAGTATCTCAGGTGCAGTGTGTGCAGTTTTATAAGGAAATGAGCTGTAAGTGTTACTGAGCATCTTGCAGAAGCAGCCACAGTTCTTCTGGAGACTTTGACTGTCGACTCGCTTCTTATTTCTGCAGCGAAACCCAGCAGCCTTCATTATGTTTTTATCTGAAAAGTGTCTCTTAT
>CM040469.1:699074-714074 GCA_022758105.1 Pangasianodon gigas | reverse complement strand
AACCTTCGCACACGGCCTCAGCATTTAGTCTTTTAATTTTCATGCGAAGTTTCATGCGAATCCGTCTAAAATGTCGTGTCTCGTAGCTGACTGAGTAATTGATTGAGTAAATTACACTCCGCCATTCTGTAGTTGGAGATGTGGCGGCCATTTTGTTTATACACGGTTTGAGTAACCAGTTTTTTGTAACGATGTGACAAAAATCCAAGCACTAGTTCGCAAAAATAGTTTTCGCATATTATGTAAATGAGGTAAAATGTCTAGCGAGCTACAGTTTGCTCAACTATGACTATAATTCTGTAAACTAAAATAAAGCGTATAAATACGGAAACATAGTTAGTTGAGAAAAATAATTAGGGGTCCAAGCACCTAGTGCTCCTGTCACTAGGTGCTTGGACCCCTAATTATTTTTCTCAACTAACTATGTTTCCGTATTTATACGCTTTATTTTAGTTTACAGAATTATAAAGAAATTCTAATGATTATTCAGAATAATTAAAAGATTGTCTTCTTCAAAGCACAGATCCAGTTCTGTCTCTAAATCTGTCCATAATTTTAAAAAATCTGCCAGAATTGGACTATTGTGCAGATTAATTATTGCGATTTACTGAATATATAATTATCTGCACGCTAAGAAGTATCGCTGTATGTTAGTGATGAAAACGAGTAATCGTTTAAACAAGTTTACATCTCTCAAGGTTTCTGGGTGAAAAAGGGAAAATGTAGGTCTTTGTTAGAGGAAATCTATACTGACCAAAAAATAAAAAATAAATAAAAATGGTGTGTGAGAATAACGCAGCAAGACATTTTCATTTTTGCACAAATTTTTTTTTTCTCGTCTGTTCAGGCATCACTTCAGTATGTAAAATGAATTAATTATTAAAACAGAATTTCTGTTTTAAATTTTTGAAGAAATTATAAACAGTTTATTGGTCGTGGACTCAGACTTTTAAACTCTCTTTAACCCGAGATCCCTCACGTGTTCAGACGTTTTCTGTACACGTGACTTTTGTGAATTATTTTGATCAGAATTGTGAATTTCTTTTTTTTTTTACCTGTATACCTCAGGGGTCAGGGGTCAGGGCTCGGTACCATGATGTTGGGTTTTTTTTTTTCAGCCTCTAAGACTGCAGCAGTGTATAAAATAAAATAAAGATTGTTTTGGCTTTTTTTTTATTATTTCCTCCTGTGAATCACGTGTGAAACTTTGACAATGTGAGTTTTATGTTTTGAGGAGTTCAGCCACATCCTCATCCTCCTCATCCTCATCGGTCAGCCGTTTGGAGTTTGTATATCAGATAAGACAAAATATGTCCTGATTGTATTTAAATAAATGTATTAGACTGCTTTTCTGTAACATTTCAACATTTGTTTGCTGTTTTGCTGATTAAATATCTTTTTCTAAAACCCTGTTTGAGTTTCTTTTATCCTGAATCCTGCTTATGTGATCTACTTTTCCACACATTCTAATAAATGAAATTAATATGTGTTTAATTTTAAGTGAATATTTGACGGCTTGTTTTCAGTCTGTGTTCCACTAGGGGGCGCTGTAGCAGCACAGCAGCTGTTTTTATTGCTATCAGAAATTTCACTCGGATTAATAAAATCTCACCGAGAGCCGTTTACATGCAGCACATCAGTGTGTTTATTATAATAAACGTTTAATAACAGACGCTGATGATTTTTAACCAAAAGCTCTCGTTAGGAATCGAGACGTTTCTGTATATAACTGAAATATTTCATATTTATCACCTTTTATTTTAATTGAAGCACTTTCAGTACAGCGTTAGTGTTTAAAGCAGAATAGAAATAAATGAAATGTTTAGAGGATATTAAAAATATATATAAAAAAATCCAGAACATAACAAACACACGATGTAACAAAAATTCTGGAAATTTCTCAAGTGATCTCGTCGCCTTCGCAGTAAATAAATAATTTTTTTTTAAAAAATACACAATTTTGTGTAGATGGTTCAGTGTATTATTAATTAATCTATTATTTCTATGAACATTTCTCTATTTTCTTTTTCATTCTCTTCTGTAAATCTCATTCAAACTGTCCTGGTCCTGTTCTTGTAACCCTGAAACAAACAAATAAATAAACTTAAATAAATTAACAAAATAAAATAATAAGCAGAACTACTTCCACATTTCAACAAGCACAGGCACTAATATGTTAAAGAATGCATTTTAATGCTGTTTATGTAAAATTTTACATAACTTATTATGATGTGTGTGTATTATTTGTTTTTAATTTGCTTGTATGTGTTTCCTGTTCTTGTAACCCTGAAACTAAAAAAAAATTAAATTAAATTTTTTAAAAAAGCAGAATTACTTTCACATTTCAACATGGATTAGCTTCGATGATTTCATCTAGAAATATTTAATGTTTAATTCAGCTACAAAATTCAGCGCAGATCTGCGATCGTCCGGTTGTACAGAGAAGAGAATTTTTTTAAAATTATTTTTATTTATTATTTAAATTTTTTTAAAAGCTCCAGGTTTCTCTGTAAGAACTTCAGCTTGACTTCAGAGACACTGTGTCCTGTTAATTAAAATTATAAATGAATAATAAGCAGAAGCAGCAGCATGTCTTCTGCAGCAGGCGAGTGATTCTCAGTTAATCTGCTTTGAGACGATTTGCTCCGATATTTTCTTCTTTTTTTGTAAAATTTTGTAAAATTCCGCTTCGTAATAACAGCGTTGTGCTGCAGCCTGTGTGTCTTTTGTCCATTTATTCAATAACATTTTAAATGAGCTGATTTTATTCTAAAAGTCTTCATTTTATTGATGTGAAATCAAAGAGAGAGACAGATGTTTTGAATTAAATTCCAGATGTGGTGATATAATCAGTAAAACCGGAAGTGTAAAGATGCTGTAATTTGAACTTCATTGCTTAAAGCATGTTTCAGTGACATCACCAGCAATAAATTTAACTTTAACATTTTATTAGGAGAAAGAAATATATACATAAGATTGTTTTTTTTTTCTTTTCTCTCTCTGCAGCGCCCTCTAGAGGCCATGTAAAATTTAATAACAAACAAATCACAAGACTTTTTATTTTTGTTTGTTTGTTTGTTTGTTTAATTATTATTTATTTATTTTTTTTTTACAGTCAAACACTTCTCACTTTTTATTCAGAAAGCAAAAAAGATTCCACACCAGAGACCAGGAATTTTTTTTCAATCACCTCTTTTTTTTTTTTTTGCTTGTATTTTTTTAAGTGACACCACCTTTTAAAACTGATAAATATTATGTAACATAATTATATTTTGAATTAAAATAGAATTCATTTTTGAGATACATTTCCAAAATCTTAAAATATATTGCTGTAATTACATTTAAAAAGTTTGTTTGTTTGTTTGCTTATTATTTTTATAAATATGTAAAAAGGGAGGAAATTTTTTGTTTATTTTGTAAATGTATCCTTGTATATATTTTATTTATTAATTATATATTTTATAAATATAGTAATAATGAATAAAAAAAGTTTAATTCATTATTTATTCATTATTTCAGCCTGAATAAAGCAGGAGGATATTAAACATATAAACTCAGTGTTTCTGAGGAAGTTTTTAATTTAATTAATGTTAATTAATCTAATTAATCAGATTCTCCATTAACACATAGAACTGATTTTTGGAGTTTAAAATCACTGCAAAATATTTTTAAAAATCTGTTTTAAGTGGAAATGGAGAATGTGGTTAATTAACAACAACAACAACAATAATAATAATAATAATAATAATAATAATAATAATAATAATAATAAACTTTATTTTAATAGCGCTTGTTTTGAAGGTAGTTTACACAGCGCTTTACAGACAGTGAAGAAATATATACATATACATAAACAATAACCAGCAGAAATAAAATAAGAATAAAATCTAAAATAAAATAAAGTAAAATCAGAGAATAAAATGCAGTTTTAACTGAGATAAAATTAACATTAAAAATGATTTTATCAATATCAATTTATCAATATGTTAATGTATTATTATTATTATTATTATTATTATTATTATGGTTAATTAACAACAACAACAACAATAAAATAAAGTAAAATAAAATAAAGTGCAGTAGGTAACAGATAAAATTAACATTAAAATAATTTTATCAATATCAGTTTATCAGTGTTAATGTTTATTATTATTATTATTATTATTATTATTATTATTATTATTATTATCATCAAGCTGATTGTTTTTGTTTATTATGTTGTTTTTGCTCTGTACTATGCGGTGTGTGTACGTGGTGGTGACGTCAGCAGCAGCTCAGACAAGCGTGCCATTTACAGCCTCTGTTTTGAATCGAAAAGAGTCGGTTCATGTGACTCGGCACACTTGTGAATCAGTGTCGGGAGTTGCGGTGAGGAGGAGGAGGAGGAGGAGGAGGAAAGTTTCCAGCTCGCGCACTTGGAGTCTCCGGTACTCAGCGGTATGGCGGTGTCGGACTCGGGCGGCGCGCGGCTGCGGAACCGGACTGCGCTAACGGAAATAAACCCGGATGTTGGTCGAGTTTGAAGGGAAGCAGAGTGATGGAGCGTCCCGGGCCCGGTTCGGGTTCGGGTTCGGGTTCGGGTGAGAAGCCCAGCAAGGCGGCGGAGTGTCTGAGCGAGCTGAACCGGATCATCGAGGCGCAGCACGAGCTCCTGGAGCGGCAGAAGACGCGGATCGCTGAGCTCGAGCTGCAGGTCGCCGAACTGCGCAGCCGCAACGCGCGCGTGCACGAGGAGTACGAGAGACACCTGCGCACGTGCCCCCTGCAGCAGCATCATCAGCATCATCAGCATCAGCAGCACAATAACAACCCCAGCATCAGCACCAGTGCTCTCTCTGCTTTAACAGCCATCCAGGAGAAGTAAGCCTTTAGCCCACAGTTTACTCCAGCTGTGCACAGATGTGCAACAACATTTACAAACACACACACACACACACACACACACGGTTTATATTCTATATTTCGAATCTTTTGAATCACTTTACACCCCAGCATCATCTGAGAGAATTACAAACTATTCACAAATGATCTCTGATCATGCAGGAGATAAAAAAAAAATCATCACTGGTGTTTATTTTTTCATCAGAACATAAATTTTATATCTTTACTTTAAATTAAAAATGATTTTATTGTGTCCTTAATGCAGTGTCACAACATGAGGATCTGAATTTATGCTCCATATTTTAGATTAATATTCAATATTTATAAGGTTTTGCCTGATCCCAGTGCATGGTTCTGTCAGATACTCGATCTGTTCTGCAAACACTGCTGTCTTTATTTATTAACGTTTATTTTTGTCCTGTTTAAAAGCTCAGAGGTGAAGGATAGGACTCAGTATAAATACTTAGTGTGTAGTTAAAACAAAGCGTTCATTATCACTCGTTACTGATCAGGAAATGTTTTTGGTGTTTAGATGTCGTATGAGAGCGGAGCGTTTCTGAGATTTTTATATTTTATGTTTTTTTTTTCATTAATTTTATATCTTACTTTAAATGAACTGAGTGTAATTGTGTCCTTTATGCAGTGACACAGTGTTAGGATCTTAATTATTATTATTATTATTATTATTATTATTATTATCTATTTTGGATGAATATTCTATATTTATAGGACTTTGTCTGATCTCAGTGCATGATTAGACATGATTAGATTGGACAGAAACTTTATTCAGCTTTTGGAGTCTTGTCCTTAAATGTAGAATTAATTTTTTGTAGAATTTTTTCCCTTATTTATAGACCTTGGGCTCAGAAGTGTGTGATAATAATCAGTACAAATCATTTGCATTTCATTAATAATGAATGCATTAATTAACACCCATTCCTGATCATACAGGAGTTTATTGTTTTGTGTTGTCGTTGTTTTTAATTATTATTTTAACTATATTAGTGTCATCTGATCTCTAATGCAGTGTAGATTTGTTAGGCTTTGACTCCACAGTGATCATCTTCATAACCTTTTCAAAAGAAAAGAAAAGAAAAGAAAAGAAAAGTGCAGCTGCAGATCGACTGATTTTTATTTAAAATATCAGACTAAGAAGCTTCCTCATGTTCAGATCTTGATTCAGTCAGATGATTTCACTGGTACAGGATTATTTTCCACAGTGGAGTTTATATTCTGTGTTTATTAGGCTTCATGCCATCATCTCGGTGTGTTTCTCAGCGCTTGTGAGAGAAAAGCGCTGATTAAATCACTTGGATTCAGTCGTGTGCAGTTAGAGATTTAATTAAATCTGGGTCCTGATTCATGCAGGAGGAAAATGAACTTTGGTGTTGATTAGAAACACCACACATCCACATTCCTAACGTGCGTTATGTAGACAGCATGTAGCCTCAGGATCATGGAGGAGTTAAAGACACGTTTCAGCATCTGATGTCTCCAGGAGACGAACTGATGAAGGTCGAGGATGAGGATGAACAGAGTTTATATTATAGACCTCTAGAGCTCATATTTCATGCTGATAAAAGCTCTGACTCCACCGGAGCCGATCAGTTCGGTCAGTTCTGGCGGCGTAACACACTCGGAGGAAAGCGCTATCCGCCGTCCTGCACATACATGACCTCACGGACGCCTATGATTGGCTAGCGTTGCTGTGACTGACAGGGGAGAGAGACTAAGCCCCGCCCACCCTGACGGCATGGCCGGTTTTGCCCTCGGTGTTGTGATATCTTCGTGAAACACGCTGTTGTTCTCGGCTGTTGTTTAGAAAGTGTGTTTAAACTGTATATTTACAGGATCTGAAGCTTCGCAGGTTTTATAGCGCTGACTGCATGCCACAGATTTAATCTGGATTTAGTTTAATGATTTAAATGATAATTATTCCTGATCGTATCATAAAGAGCTTCTGCTGAAACTAAAATAATCAGAGCAGCTTCAGTTCCTACAGCACAGAGTCCACATTCACACAGCTCATCTTTCATATTTATAGCCTTTATATCTTATTCATACGCCTGTGACACTTTCCTAACACTGCAGCAGGACGAAAACTCCGCTCAGGTCTTTCATTATTATAAACATCTTCTTCTTCTTCTTCTTCTTCCTCCTTCTTCTTGTTCCTCCTCCTCTTTTTCTTCTTCCTCCTCCTGCTCTTCTTCTTCTTCTTCCTCCTCCTCCTCCTTCTTCTTCTTCCTCCTCTTTTTGTTCTTCCTCCTCCTCTTCTTGTTCTTCTTCTTCCTCCTCCTCCTCTTCTTCTTCTTCCTCCTCCTCTTCTTCTTCCTCCTCTTTTTGTTGTTCCTCCTCCTCCTCTTCTTCTTCTTCTTCCTCCTCCTCCTCTTCTTCTTCTTCTTCTTCTTCTTCTTATTATTATTATTTAAAGCAAGTGAGTATAATAGTAAGCCTAGTGCAGTGAGGAAGGTTAGTATCTTAATTCAGTCACGTGTCTGAAAGTTAAAGGGTTTATACAGTATTTGATATTCACAGGGTTTATATTTCATGTTTATCCCACAGAGCTGTTAAATCTGCATTCTGATTGGTCAGAAGGTGTTGATTAATTTTCCACAGCAGCAGCTCTTAGAGTAGTGCAGCAGTTCTGGGGATGGATTTTATATAATATATAATATATATGACATCATGATTAATTATGTTACAGTACACTTTCATGAGATGTCATGAATATTGCGATTTTTAATAATTACACTGATGTGACTGATGTGATGTCAAGATCTTGTAGTTAACTTTTAAAATTGAAAAAAAAAAGATTAGTCTTAAATATTTATGTATTTTTTATAAGTAGAAATTTTATTTTTTTAAAACATAGAAATAAAAAATAAATTTATTTATTTATTCTACATTTGTTTATTAATACTAATCGAATGTGTTATTGTTTATTATAACAGCAGCACTACTGCAATTATGAGAAAACCTGATGCATGTCATAACTCACAGCTTCATCACACCACCGTGGTGTTGATTATTTTCCGCTCACAGCACCACCCTGAGTGTATTATTCCTCACGCACAGAGCTTGGAGTCCACAGCGCAGACGCCGTGCTGCAGCGAGTGTGTGTCGCACTCATGATTTAATTAACACCAGCTCCTGACCAGGCAGAAGGCAAACGTTAACGTTAAGCTCTAGTGCTTTTCCTAAAAGTCTTTTTTAGTTAAATAAATGACTTCAACTCCTCCGTATGATGGAAGCTTTAGGATGTTATTGAGTTGAAGACGTTTCTCACGTCCACGTTCACACGCTTTATACCCCAGATTTACGTCACTCAGACTCGGTGTGTGACGGGGGTCAATATAATTAGAGTGATTTAATGAACACACACACACACACACACACTTAAACACAGGGGTAGTAAATACTTGAGTAATTGAATTTTGTTAATATACTTAAAGGTGCAATAGTCAATTATTAAATTTTTTTTATTTGTACAAATAATCTGCGAAGTATATAGAACATGATAAAAAAAGCCATGATGTCAGGACAAAAGGATTTTTTGGCCGAGAAAACCTGTTCGGAAAACAGGAGTTTAATTTCAATTTAATATTAAACACTGAAAAAGTTTATTCTGGGTTTAATAGGATCATCATTTTATCGTTCTACAAAATAACACAACAATTTACAACTTGAATAAAAACTTTTATATTAATGCGCTCGTTCTAATACGTTATCGTTTCTATAGTAACGGCTCATTCACAGGGACGTGTACAGCAGACGCTCCACTGATAATAAACAGATTTTAAAAAATCGTTGACATGGTGAAGTTTTCTGTAAGGAGAAATGTGTTTATGTAACATTTATGGAAGGAGTCTCCAGTGTCAGCGCTTTGTAACAGTCAGAGGTAAAGCTATAACTTTTCTGGAAGTTCGGGACAGAGGAGTTTAAACTTTTTCTTCGCGGTTTTTTTTTTGCATTTTTTTATCTTATTAACTTGAAAAGAGAGAAGAGAGGCTGGTGAGGGAACGACTGTTTATAGCTGCTATAACGTACATGAGAACTTGTTTCACTGACATTTCACAACATTAAATGTAACTATAAATGGATAAAAAGTATGACATATTGTTATTAAATAAATTTTAAAAAATTGTAATTTGTCAATTATCAGGAAGAGTTTCATAAATGACGTCATATAATGCAAAGTAAAAGTCTTGGCACACCTTTTTTTTTCCTTCTTAAGAGCTTTTCTCTCAGATGTTTATTATATTTTTTATTCTTCTGTATTACTGTCAGTAAAATGAGCTACTTTTAGATCTTGTAAAAAGACGTAAAAAAAAGGAACATTTTAGATTTAGATTTAATTTTAGATTTTTAGATTTTCACATGAGAGCTGATGCTGTTTTAAACGCAAACGATTCTGCTACGATATGCTTTGATTCTGCTTTTTTTTAAAACAAATTTTATTACTGTTTATAGTGTTTTATTATGTTTAATTATTTTTGAAAGCAAAATAATTAACTTCGCTTTATAGTTATAAGTTCAGCTCTCAGACTGAGTTCCTAAAAATCCGTAACTTCACATCGAACGCTCTTTTTCTAACTGCTTCCTGATATTTATAGTCTGTTTTTATATGTAGAAATATTTCGTTTCAGTATTTTTTAAGGCATCTTTGCTTTACAGAATTTTTACAGTACTGTATGTTTACTGAATATCCGTATTCATGAAAGAAATCGTAATTCACCGTTACTCCATATTCATTCACGAAAACTTTCATCATCCATAGCAGCAGCTTGGCCACGCCCTTCCTCTTCCGATGCACGTGCGCTATTGATAATCTGATCACAGATATTGGATTATTAATGTGCATGTAAACACAGAATATCTCTATCTGTGTATTTTTTATCCTATTCCAGCAGCATGACTTTGCTATTCCAGTGTATTTATTTTTAAATTAATTCCAGCTTTTTTATTCCATCTAGAAGGCAGCTGGTAAATGTGTGGGATGTTTTTCAGAATACGGGCCTCTGGTCACAAATAAACCGTCAAAAGCAAAAGCCGCTCTCGTGGACTTTAATGCTGTCTGCGTTCCTTTACTGAGCTAATGAGAAGAAGAAGAGAACGAAGAGCTGCACTTTAAAATGAAAAATTTTACACCGAGCAGCTGGGAATTTAAAGGGGTTGGAATAAATGAATGGAAATGAAAACGCCATGTTGTTGGAACATCGTGCAAAGCAGCGCTCGAGAGCGTCGTCTGTCCTCCTCATTGTGTATCTCTCTGTTTCTCAGTGCTCTAATAAACTCGCAGGGCTAAACGTCGATATGTGATTCGGCTCGCGCGTATCAGCAGCCTGGAGGCTTGTAAATGGACTCGTTTCTCCTGCATACTAATCACACCATCGCTGAGGGGAAGCAGGAACACTCCACATGAGGTTTCTTCTAAACACCTATTCAGAAAATACTGAGAGGAATTTCTTTCACTGAGGAGGAAGAGCGTGATCGAGCTCATTGCTATCTGATGATGACTGCGATAAACTCCCACCTGCCATATTCCAATAAAGAATTAAATTAATAGTGTTGATAATTTCAAAATTTAAAAACAAAAATCTAAATGCTGACTTAAATTCTGTTAATAAAAATGGAAAGAATACGGTACAGCCGTGACTAGAGGAGGCCGTTTACCAAAAGTCATGGACAAAGTAAAGAGGGGATTAATGTGATGCTACCACCACCATGCATCACAGTGTGAATGATGTTCTAAACATGTTGGGTTTCCGCCAATTATCCCACTGTTCAAGGCTAAAAAAGTTTTGTTTTGTTCTTCTCAGACCAGAGAACCTTTTCCACCACTCTTCATGAAGTGTCCAAGCTTTAGTCCTGTGGTTTTGTTGATTTTTTATGGTGCTTTTTTTGGTTTGTTTAATTATATCCAGTGTGAAATCAAACCAAACCAAATAGCAAACGATCCAAAAGAATCAATTTTGCTCTGATTCAGAGTCAGTAAACAGACTCTTAGTGTTTTGGTGAATGTAGATCCTGGTTATAATCATATTTTAGTTTTGGTTTATCGTTAGATTTAATTTAGATTTGAGTCACTAAAACTGAAAACTTCCTTAAATTTTTTCCTTCTTGAATGGAGCATCAGATCTTTGTGTAAATGTACTTAGCGAAGCCTTGCCGTGTCTGCTTCTCGGCCCCTGATGTTTATAGTTAAGTGAATCTTCTACAGTTGATGTTAAGTGCACACACTACTGTATGTTAGCCAAACAAGACACAGAATGTCATCATTGTAATTAGCAAGATTGCTAACATTACTAAAGGACACGTTCTCAAACCGAGAATCTTTAACGTTAGCATCGATACGCAGATCAGAGAACACAGGATCGTTTAAAAAATTAACTACAGTATTGAAATTCTGCTCTAATCTCAGTCTTTATCACAGGAAGAAAACAAATCAGTTTCCTAACAATATACAGTACGTACACTCACCAGCCACATTATTAGGAACACCATAATAATAATAATAATAATAATAATAATAATAATAATAATAATAATAATAATAAGGGTAGGACTCCACTTTAAGTCTGGTTTATACTTCTGTTTTAATACACGTGTTTGCGTATTTGTGTCATGACGCAGAGAGGGGGATCATGGGTAACCGTGATTAGCAGAGATGTGCCACAAGCTAACTACGCGTTGGTGAATGCTGATTGGTTGGTGGAGAGGCGTGTCCAGTTGCGTAACCGCAAACATTTTGATGAGACGTTGTGACATTTCTTCTGCAGGTTTAATCAAATTCAGGTTAATATTATATAAACAATCACATTTCTCTCATCACATCCAGAACTTTCCGTCTTCTACAGACGAGCTCGTGCTCTGAAAGTGCAGAAAACTTTAAATAAAAAAACCTTAAACAAAAAAACCTTTTTAAAAAAAACTCCTTTCTTCATGGCTTCCACAAGGTGTCCATGATGACGTGATTCCCGTCCTCTCGTTCTCCTCTGGACTCGCTCATCAGCTCGCTCATCATCACGGCTACCGCTCACTGGATGTTTTTTGTTTTTCACACCACGTGTGATTGTCTGATTGGCTGATGACATGAATGTGTTCCTAATAAAGTGTCCAGTCAGTGTATTAGCACCAAAACAGCCAAAGCTGCTGATCATGATGAAACTTTATTCAGAGTAAAATGTCAAATCTTACGCATGTTTATAATTCATTATTTTTTTCATCTATTTTTTTCAATACCGAACACGTCCTGTGTGTAAAGCCTGCACTCGTAGTGTACCTGAACTCGTAGTGTAGAGATAAATGTAAACGTTTTGCTGTTTAAAGCTTTTATCGGAGTCCTTCTCGTCTCACTCGGCTAAGCCTCCATCTTGTTATCGTAGCTGATGCAGAAACATTAGCGTGTTCAGCGAGTCAGCAGTATGAACAACGTAAAGACGCTTTATAAGAGCTGTAGAAAAACGATTCACTTTTAATCCCTGCGACTCAGCAGAGTCCTGAAGTGCTGTCAGGACACCAGGGTTCAATTACAGGAAGCTGTGTGTGTGTGTGTGTGTGTGTGTGTGTGTGTGTGTGAGAAAAAGAGAGAGAGAAGAAAGAGACAGATTACAGCTCCGCCCACCAGAAGCGACGTAGCATGATCTTTCCGACACACACTGACATTTTCATTCCAAATGACCCAGTGAATGAAACGTGCCCAGCTGCAGTGTGTGTGTGTGTGTGTGTGTGTGTGTGTGTGTGTCTGTGTGTGTGTGTGTGTGTGTGTGCCAACTAGCCATTGACGTGATGCTCCTTCCTGCCAGCGTACAGCCAGCTGCATACTAAACACACGACGCATTTAATGACGCAAACACACACACACACACACACAAACACGACACACACGCATGACACAAGATGAAAGTTTTATCTCTCACACTTACAAAAAACTCTGACTTTATAACTTTACCTAAAACACGCACACACACACACACACACACACACACACACACTGCACCTACACTGAATGTAAAAAATTCTCACATCATGAAGGAGTGTTTTCTGCAAACATGTCTCTGTGTGTGTGTGTGTGTGTAAGAGATAAACACTGCATTGTGTGAGTATGTTTGAAGTAAAGGTAGTAAATATGTGTTTTTGTGTATATTTGAGAACTTTTTGTGAATTTGAGAGGCAAAGCGAGTGATGTGAGAGTATTTGTGTGTGTATGTGTGTGTGTGTGTGTGTGTGTGTGTGTGTGTGTGTGTGTATTTGAGAATGTTTGGTAAATTCCAGAGGTAAATCTACTGGACATTTTGAGCTGGGTGATATCTAAACATTATTATATCAATATTCTTTTGTTAAAAACAAACAAACAAACAAACAAACATGATGACTGATTACATCACATGCCTGTATACAGCAGGGTCGTCATGGTAACCTGTTTTTCATTGATCACCCTGGTTTCTATCTTTTCCCCGTCACACTCTCACTCGTTCTCGTATTTTATTCCTGAAAAAGTTCAAATTAAAATGGTTTTATTTTTTCAGAATGTTTTTATTCTGCATTGTGTAATATCTAAATGTCTCAGCACTTTTGCTGATTTACAGGAAAAGTAAATAAAATGTAAACATTATTTTGGCTAATATTAGCCTATTAATATTATACACTATAAACTGTCAAGGATTAGCGCCGATTACATGTCAGATGATTTTATCATCTTGTAGCTCCGCCTAAATATTTTATGCGAATATGAGAGCTTTTTTTTTTTTGAGACAAACGACATTTGAATTTAGATTTTCTCAGTTTTATGCAAATTAGGTACGATGTTATAAAGCAAAATCCAGACAATTATCTAGGATCGATCCTACGTCACATGTGGTGCGACGTTTCTTCAGTTCCCTGCTCACAACTTTAGTTCCTACCTGCAGTTAGTTCCTGTTTACAGATTTAACAAAAAAAAGGACAAAAACTTAAGTGTGGTTTCATCATCTCCTGTCATATACGACCTCTCTTTATTATTATTATTAATAAATGTGCACAGAGACGTTAGGAAGAAAAATAAATCTCAGACGGAAGTAGCAGAGATCGTCGCTGTCTCTGGTGAGTGTACGTAGCTAGTACAGTTAGCTCGCTTTACTAATCTAACGAAGTTCGTATGAAGAACAAAGTTCGTACGACGCTAAGCACGTAACACGCAAACCCACCACTCATCCAGTCTAACCCTTAAATATAAAGTACAACACATCTACAAATATGAATGTAGTAAAATAAATAAAGTCTCAATGGTCTCAATGGTGGGAAAAAACACCTAAACCACACAGATTAGTGCGTTATTTAATTAGTTAGCTTATAAATAGCTACTACTGTTTGTCACCTGACAAGCCACGCCCACAAGAGACAAACTACATGTGACACGAGTGACTCGTCGTCTGTTAGCATGAACGTAGGGTTAACTGCTACTTAACTTAAGTTTAGAGAGGAGACTTGTTGAATTTTAGTCTGAATAAAAACACAAATGAAACGAAAATGCTAACATTAACGCTATCTAAACGTATAAAACGTGTAAACTCCCTCACATGTACAGCTTCGTCAGGTTTGAATGATCGCAAAAAACATTCAGCTGTTTGTTTTTCAGGTTTTCATTAAACAGTGCAGGTAATTTTTAAATGTTAATTTAATCACTTAATTTGTGGTGTGTGTAGAGTACACATCTGGGGAAATAGTGTGTGTGTGTGTGTGTGTGTGTACAGTAGAGTGTGTCAGGTTCGTAAACATACAGTAGTGTGCAAAAGTCTTAGGCACATGTAAAGAAATGCTGTAGAGCAAAGACGCCTTCAAAAATAATGAAATTAAATGTTTCTACATTAAAAAAAATCCTATAAAGAGCAGTAAACAGTAATAAATGAAACAAAGTCAATATTTAATGTGACGATCCTTCGCTTTAAATAAAATAAACCAGTATCTCAGGTGCAGTGTGTGCAGTTTTATAAGGAAATGAGCTGTAAGTGTTACTGAGCATCTTGCAGAAGCAGCCACAGTTCTTCTGGAGACTTTGACTGTCGACTCGCTTCTTATTTCTGCAGCGAAACCCAGCAGCCTTCATTCTGTTTTTATCTGAAAAGTGTCTCTTATGGAATC
>CM040469.1:686425-698974 GCA_022758105.1 Pangasianodon gigas | reverse complement strand
GACTTTTGCACAGTACTGTACATCACAGCAGTTTTCAGAATAAGGCTTGATATATAAGATTAATGCTAATGTGACATTTAACATCATTTGATTTTTTTTTTTATTTTATGTAGAGTTCATTAAAAAGTGTTGCTCAGTGTTTCTACACTGCGTCATTAACATTAATGTGACTGTCGCTGGTTCTGAGTTACAGCCGAGGTGCAGCGCTTCAGGGCCTCGGATTCAGACATTAATGCGAGATTGTGTTAATGAACACGTAACACATAACGTTCTTCTCACGTCAGTTATTTATTTTGAAGAATACAGTATACATGCACTTATGTACACATATATAAATATATACAGTACTGTGCAAAAGTTTTAGCATCCTAATTTTTTTAGTACAAACGTTGTTATAGATGTTTATTTTCTGACTTCTACATTATCAAGTCAATACATAAACATCTTAGATTCCAAACATTAGTTTTCCAGCACAAAATGAAATGTTACAGAAAAATGTTACGTAAGAGACACTTATCAGACAAAAAATCATAATGAAGACTGCTGGATTTTGCTATAAAAATAAGAAGAAAGTATTATTTTTTAATGTAGAAACATTTAATTTCATTATTCATTATCATTATAAAACGCTTTTATTTACAGACTTTGCTTAATATGTCCACAGTTTTTTCTCAGTACACAAATTCCTATGTGTAGAATGATTTGGATTTATTTTTCCATGCTCAGATACGTCATGTTCTGTAAAAAAGAAAGATAAAGATATACATGAACTGCTTTCAGAGTGACGCAGTGTGCCGTCAGGGTGTCGCTAATGAGACGCGTTTCCTCACGTCTCACCTGAACGATGACGAATAAAAACCTCTTTGTCTTTGGGTTTGAGAGAAAATTTATCCACTTCACTTTCCTTCGCTCGTGACGGCGTGGTTTGTATTCGTCACGTTGTATTGTATTTACTTTATAGTGGTTTTTTTTATTTGTTTAGGGACAAAATGACTGGAACCTTCAGAGTTTATGTCGCTGTCATTTTTGTGTGAATTTGTGAAGTTTTATCATCAAAAAGTGACGCTCAAGGATCATTTTACTGTCTGTTTATCTCTGTTTTTTTAATTACACCATTAATTTTGTAACTATACATCCAATTTACATCATCTATTTTGTCATGTGACCTTTTTTACTTTCATGTGCTAATGTTTTGTACTTTATTAATGCACAAGAAACTCAAATCTAGTCATGTTAATTAACTGTAAAGACATTAACAATTTTTTTAAAGTCCAAAAAAACACCACTTATAACAGACATGACTCAGACACATGTGTATTATTATAATTAGCATTAAATCTTGAGGATGTGGATTGTGTAGTTGTGTAGTTGGAGGTTCGAGTCGTTGTTTTAAGAGCAGCGTTGAAGAATAAAGTGGCTCGTCTTCTTCACGTCGTATAAATCTGGTCTCCTCTGCGTGCTCTGTGTCCTGGGTGACCTTCAGCCCTATCGATTGTCCTGCTGCAATAAAGCGCTTCTTTTAGACATCTTCTCAGCTTACACGTCCGTTTTAATGCACAGTTATAGAATCAGTCCACATCGTGCACCATCAGGACCAAGAGCTTTACACTGTCAGGGTTTTTTTATTATTTTTGCAGCATTTATATCTAGAGCTTGATTTATTTTTATGTATAAATATATTTTAATAAAGTGTCCAGATACTTTTTTCTATCAGTTTCATTTTGTAAACATATCTTTGCTAATGCTTATGAATACACACTGTTTTTGTTCATATTTATAAATATAAAGTCAGATATTATTTATTATGTGTATGCACTGTATATGAAGTATATGAAATAATAAAAACCCACGTGATTAAATTCTTATTTCCCCTCACTGTATCTTTTTCTTTCTTTCTCATGCGATCACTTTACGTAGAATTTATTTCAGTTATTAATTTGTCCTGAGCTGCTGTTATTTTTCTTATTTACAGGATAAGTAATGTAAATAAGAATAGTAAAATATAATTATTCTGTTGGCTAATACACATTATTTTGCTGTTTACACAGGATTAGCACCGATCATGTGTTAAGTCAGACGATATCAGTGATATCTGATTACATCATCCAGTAGCCCCGCCCTAAATATTTATTTAGATATGGAGCATTTTAAAATACATTTATGATCATTTTAGTAAACATTTGAAATCCCACAGTCACATTCATACAGTAAAAGCTTCCTGTTTTCATTTCAAATACATTTATATTTATCTTATTTTCACTGCTACACAATTACACCTGTAAATTCAGTACATTTTAATCAGAACCACAACCACGTACACACACACACACACACACACACACACACACACACACTCAGGTTCTGATTTCACTGCTTAAAAAAATGACTCTTAGCAAGTGATAATATATAACATTTTTTAAAACGATTTTTACTTTTTGTGTGTTTCAGACCTGAATATGGCGGCTCGATGAGGATGGTCAGGTGTGTAACATTTTCAAATTTCATTTCTTCTGTTATTAATAATAATATTCAGTGACTTTGAGTGTTAGAAACATAAATGGAACACATTATTATCCTTGTTATTATTTTTCCAAAATATTCGATTTTATTGAAAGCCCTACAACACATTAAGAGTCAGCTCTTGTAAATTATTCCAACAGAAACTCTGAAGACAGTTTTATCACCAACCTGAAAAAAGAAAAAAATGACTGCAGAAACTGATAAAGTCTTAAAGTGGTATATAATGTAGATATAAACACAGCTGTGTTCTCTCATTAAGAGAGGACGCAGAGAGGACGAAGAGAAAAGACAGAAAGAACGCTGAGAGGAGGAAGAGAAAAGACAGAGAGAACGCTGAGAGGACGAAGAGAAAAGACAGAGAGAACGCTGAGAGGACGCAGAGAGGACACAGAGAAAAGACAGAAAGAATGCAGGGAGAACGCAGAGAAAAGACAGAGAGAACGCTGAGAGGACGCAGAGAGGACACAGAGAAAAGACAGAAAGAATGCAGAGAGGACGAAGAGAAAAGACAGAGAGAACGCAGAGAGGATGAAGAGAAAAGACAGAGGGAACATAGAGAGGACACAGAGAGGACACAGAGAGGACACAGAGAAAAGACAGAGAGAACACAGAGAGGACGCAGAGAGGACATAGAGAAAAGACAGAGAGAATGAAGAGAAAAGACAGAGAGAACGTAGAGAGGATGAAGAGAAAAGACAGAGAGAATGCAGAGAGGATGAAGAGAAAAGACAGAGGGAACATAGAGAGGACACAGAGAGGACACAGAGAGGACACAGAGAAAAGACAGAGAGAACGCAGAGAGGACGCAGAGAGGACATAGAGATAAGACAGAAAGAACGCAGAAAGGACAAAGAGAAAAGACAGAGAGAACGCAGAGAAAAGACAGAAAGAACGTAGAGAGGACGAAGAGAAAAGACAGAGAGGACGAAGAGAAAAGACAACGAGAACGCTGAGAGAATGCAGAGAGGACGAAGAGAAAAGACAGAAAGAACGCAGAGAGGACGAAGAGAAAAGACAGAGAGGACGCTGAGAGGACACAGAGAGGACATAGAGAAAAGACAGAAAGAACGCAGAGAAAAGACAGAAAGAACGTAGAGAGGACACAGAGAGGATGAAGAGAAAAGACAGAGAGGACAAAGAGAAAAGACAGAGAGAATGCAGAGAGGACGCAGAGAGGACAAAGAGAAAAGACAGAAAGAACGCAGAAAGGACAAAGAGAAAAGACAGAGAGAATGAAGAGAAAAGACAGAGAGAATGCAGAGAGAATGCAGAGAGGATGAAAAGAAAAGACAGAAAGAACGTAGAGAGAATGCAGAGAGGACAAAGAGAAAAGACAGAGAGGATGAAGAGAAAAGACAGAGAGGATGAAGAGAAAAGACAGAGAGAACGCAGAGAAAAGACAGAAAGAACATAGAGAGGACACAGAGAGGACGAAGAGGAAAGACAGAGAGGATGAAGAGAAAAGACAGAGAGGATGAAGAGAAAAGACAGAGAGAACGCAGAGACACAGTGTTATTAATAATTTAAAGTGACTGAAACCTGTGAGAGAGAAACTATAAATAACTTGATTCCCTCAGCATTGTACAGAGAATAAACACACACACACACACACACACACACACACACACACACACACACAGCTACAGAGTGTTTCCTTGTGCACATATGGACACACACTCTCTCTCTTTCTTCTTTTCCAATTTCTCACTCTTTTCCTTTTTTCTTTTTGCTATTTTCTGTCTTTTCCATGTATTTGTTTTTCTTCTTTCTTTTTCTGTCTATTTTTTGTCTATTTCTTCTATTTTAATTTTTTTTTACTTGTACTCTTTCTCTCTTCACTCGCAATTAGTTTTTCCTTTATTTTAGCTTATTTATTTTTCCCTTCTCTAGCCATTTCTCACAAATCTTGATTCTGTAATTCACAATTTTCCCTATTATATCTCTATACCTTCTTCTTTATTTTATCCTCTCTCTCCTTATTTTTTAATCTTTCTTTCCATCTTACTTTTCCTTCCTTCCTTACTTCCTTTTCATTCTTTCTTTCTTGCTGACTTTCTTATTTTTATCTTGCTTTCTATCTTCCTTCCTTTCTTCCTTTCTTTCTTTCTTTCTTTCTTTCTTTCTTTCTTTCCCACTCTCTCTTTGTGATCTTGGTGAAGTTGTACAGTAGATTTGAGCAGATGCGGCATTTGGAGCAGCAGATTGTTAGGAACAGCAGGGTGTGAGCCTTAATACACACACACACACATACACACACACACACACTCACACACATACACACACAGACAGAGAGAGAGCGAGAGAGAGAGAGAGAGAGAGAGCTTGATCTGCATTATCTGCTGTTTGAGACTCCACTGATTCCTGCTTTTCCCAGAAAAATTCCTTTTCGTGTTTCTATTGATCTGGAAATGAAGAATATCCGGAACATTCCGAGACGTTTAACTCCCAGGATCCAGTTACAGCTCAATAAATAATACATCTGATAGACGTTTATACACTCGACAGTTTCCTACATGGGATATTATACTCTATCTGTTTCAGCTGATATATTTTTATCTCAGATTTGATTTTATTTTAAACTTTTCTTTTCCCCGGATGTTCAGTGTAAACCGCCGGACGCTGATGACACACACTGCAGCTTTAAAAGCTCCTGCTGTGTCTCAGTGATCAGAGTGTTTGGGATTTTTTTGAGCTTATGATATTAAATGTTTTATTCATGTACGGTCTGGAGACAGATGATTTATAATGACTAATAAAAAGTCTCTGAGGAATAAAGTGGAATTCACACGATTATAAAAAACTGGAACAACATTTGAGTCGAGTGTAGACTGCTGAGGAAGCTGGAGGAGGAGAGCGAGAGAAAAAACAGCATATAAAAGGTTATTATTGTATAATAAAGAATAAAAAAGAAGCAACACTAATCAGCGCCCATTAAAAAAGTTGATGCAGTTAAGAAAAAATTTCCAGCATTTGAGGAAAAAATAAAACCATTTACTGAGAATCATAAAATTAATAAATAAATAAACAGTTTCTCAAAAGCTTTACAAAGCAGTTAATTAAGCAAAAATAAAGACAGTTTTTTCTTTCTTTCTTTCTTTCTTTCTTTCTTTCTTTCTTTCTTTCTTATTTTTTTTATTTTTTTGTCTTTGTTCTTTTCCCTAGCTTTCTTCCTGTCCATCTTCTTTTTCCTTCCCTTCCCTTCTTATTAATCAGTCTCCTCCCTGGTGAGATTTATTTGTTCCTCTCTGAGGACTCGTGGTTCTGATATTGCGGTGGTTTTTGGTTAAACACTGTGTGCAGCTGAACTCCGGTGTTTCATGTCGATCTGCAGGATGTTCAGGCGGTCAGTCGGTTTGTTTACGTCCGTTAGCCACATCTTTCACTTCCTGTCTGTACTCAGAAGGACGCGGCGCAGTGAAAGCAGGCCGTAACTCACCCTGATGTGGTGATTAAACTCTTACACTCCTGACTGAAATGCATTGTGGGTATTTATGGGCCGCTGTGAGTTTATTCCACCCTCATTACCTTCTCACCGTCTGTTCTCCTCTGACCTTCTGCCTCGTCCATCTCTCTGTCATGTACAGCCATTTCCCAGCATGCACCGGGCCAAGCCATCTGTTCTCTCCTCTCCTGACCTGCATCCTGCACGTATAATGTGTCAGTGATGACGTATGATGTATCAGTGATGACGTTCGATGTAGCAGTGATGACGTTCGATGTATCTGTGATGACGTACCATGCGTCCGTGATGATGTATAATGTATCTGTGATGATGTACAATGTATCCATGATGACGTACGATGTATCAGTGATGACGTACGATATGTCCATGATGACATTTGATGTATCAGTGATGACGTACCATGCGTCCGTGATGATGTACGATGTGTCTGTGATGACGTACGATGTGTCCGTGATGACGTACGATGTATCCGTGATGATGTACGATGTGTCAGTGATGATGTACAATGTATCCCTGATGACATACGAAGTATCCGTGATGACGTACGATGTGTCCGTGATGATGTACAACGTGTCAGTGATAACGTATGATGTGTCGGTGATGACGTATGATGTGTCTGTGATGACGTACAGTGTATCCTTGATGACATACAATGTGTCTGTGATGATGTATAATGAATCAGTGATGACGTACGATGTGTCAGTGATGACGTATGATGTGTCAGTGATGACGTACAATGTATCCTTGATGACATACAATGTGTCTGTGATGATGTATAATGAATCAGTGATGACGTACGATGTGTCAGTGATGACGTATGATGTGTCCGTGATGACGTACAATGTGTCTGTGATGATGTATAATGAATCAGTGATGACGTACAATGTGTCTGTGATGATGTATAATGAATCAGTGATGACGTACGATGTGTCAGTGATGATGTATAATGAATCAGTGATGACGGTTACATCACATATATCATTACTGATGCTTCGTGACACACACATTCATAATTTTGTTACATATTTTGCTATGTCTACATCATACATCATCTCATCGACACATGATACCTAATAGAAACATTATACATCATTACATATGAAGTACCTGAATCTGTATTAGTCTCTACATTTTTGTGGTGTTTTTTAAGCAGTGAACTTCATGTCCAGCATGGTGGCTCTACAAAAAAAAAAAAAAAAAAAAAAATTTCCGCTCCAAACCTTTTTCTCATCAGCCAGCAGTATTCCATACACACAGCTGTTAAGAGCATCCACCTGCTCCATAAAGCGGAATTCCACCTCAGGATCGCTCCGTGCTCATGGAATAAAAATTCACTCTCGCTTTCGACTCGAAAATCCAGGTCGAGATTACAGCACTGAGCAATTCAGCAGTTTTTTTAGAATCGTGCATCCAGGACAAGTCTCCTAGAATTTCTTGCAGCTTTCATTCACAGTGTACAGTCCAGCAGAGATGTTTTATATCTCTCTCTTCTTCACCATAATAAACCAGAGTCTGAATATAAAAATGAGCTGTTGTGTATTCAGTGATGAAATCAGATGAACTGGTGATGAAATCTGATATATCACTGATGATGTACTGTATGATGTAACCATGATGACATATTATGAATCCGCTACGATGTACAGTGTATCCACAATGAAATATGACGTATCCATAACGACGTATTACAAATCCGTGATGACGCACAATGTGTCCGCAATGACGTATTACGATTCTGTGATGACGTATAAAGTATCCATGGTGATATATAATTTATTCATAATGATATATTTCAAAAATTTGTGATGACGTATAGCATATCAGTAATGACGTACGTAGCGTCAAGTATAACAGACTTAAATACTGCAGATTTGATGATATATCTTTAGATGGTAGCAGTGTGTGGTCTTTTGAAAGTGTGTATAGTGTATTTCTTTATCTTGCTGTGTGTAGGAGACACGCCTCACTTCCTGTGGAAACCTCCAGCAGCACCGTATCAGCGTTATGCAGGAGAACTTTTCCCTGTCGCCAGTGGAAATCCACTTCCTTCAGGTCTGTACATCTGCTGCTCTTTTCTCTTCACTCTTTCCTCACACACGTTGTTTCGTCAGGTGTGATTTCATCGTATTCAGTGGTGTTGTGTAAAGCGTTTTAAAATATTTCCTCCATGCTGAGTGTCTGTCTTCATCTTCTCCTGCTGAACACTTCGCTCAGGTGGCTCTGCGATCGATAATAACAAGTTTAAGTTTGAGATGTTATCGGAGGTTCTAGCCTGAGAGGGACCTCGTCTGCCCTCGCTGATTGATTACGATGTTTACGTTCATTACGTCCTTCCTGTTTGCTTTTTTCTTCAAATAGGATTTGACATTGTGCTGAATAACTGGTCTGATGGTAAGTAGTATTTGAAGACACTTAGCATAAGGGAATAGCTGCTTCAGATCTCAGTTAAATCTGTAAGAATGTGAGGAGGAAGGAAAGTAATCTGCAGGTTTGACAAAAAAGCAAACATATTTTTGTTTGTCTCTAATTCATTCTTGTCATCAGTTTGGAGAAGGAAAGCTTGCAGTTTATCTCTGAAGTGTTGCTGTCAGACTAGAGGGTGTTTAATAAAGAGAAGTGAGTATATACGTGGTATTTTTGTGATCACTGTGTGACGTAATTGTAAAAAAAAGAGGCGGGGTTACCTCAAGGAGGCGTGGCTAGGTGTGCTGCTGTGATATCCAATCAAATCAGCTTGTCTAATTCCCTTGAAGAAACTCCCTTTAAGAGTGTCCTGCTTCACGGCTGTGTTTATATCAAGTGAATTTACAAATCTGTTATTTTTAATTTTGTTAGATAATTTAGTGATATTTATTACAGATAAAATAATTCTGTCAGTTGTGTTTAGTTACGATTTCGATGAAGTTCCCTGTTTATGTTAAAATTAAGTCTATGTTGAAGTTGAGTTTATGTTTAAGGCTTTGCTTGTAATCAGAAAAACAGTGTTTCTGTCTGGTGTTTGTGCTAAAAGTTAGGGTTACACAATTCAGGAAAGAAATCTAACTGCAAGCATTTCGATTTCGATTTAAATGCCTTTTCTTTTCTTCTATTCTGATTAGCTAAACATTTATCATGTTGTGATTTGTGCTAGCATTTGTCTGAGATGCTGGTATATGTTTGTGGTGTTACAACGAGAGGTTTGCACTGTTTTTCAGCAAATCACCTGCTGTTGAAGGATGTCTGTTTTCCTGAAGCCAGAATATTTCCAGACGTTTGATGTGCAATTTCGTTTAGCTGTAAGGTCGTCGTCACTCGTTTCGTTAGATTCGCGTTCGCTTGTTGGACCAGACTCACTACTGCTAGCCTCTGCCATCTTTGCTGCTGACTAGCGCTTGCTTCCTTTACGTGACGGCAGCAACTCGTCCTCTCGTAGCTCAGCTAGGCTACGTATCACGTTGTTGGAGTCGAGCTAGAGTTTACATCGCCAGTCTACTTTAGTATTTTGTTATTTAAGGGGTTACACACTTATCAGGTGACTCGCACCTTGAATCGCACCTAATGCGGTATATGAACCACACTTTTAGAAATTGCGATTTCGATTCAAAATCGATTAATTGTTGCACCTTATTGCAAAGTCTCAGGCATTATCATTAACAATAACAATTTGGGTCAAAGTGAGTTTAAAAATAATGTTGTGTTGACATAATTTTAATATGCTTTTATTTCTGATCATTAAAAATAAGTTACGATCGTGCATTTATTATATAATCGTTATTGGCTATTGGTTATATAGGTATTTTGTTAACACTGTATCTTAAGGAACACATTATCAGGGTTAATTTTGGTGTTAGTCTTGGTGTTTGTTCAGTAAATTCCAATTTAGACACTTGTACATTGTTTATTAAAACATATATTAAAACAAATAAAAGATATGAGTTGTGATAACACACTTTAACACTTTGTGAAGACTCTTTTAGGCAAATGATTGGGAATGAATTGATCATGTAGATTCACATCTAATGAATGAATGAATGAATGAATGAATGAATGAATATTTGGGAATATGTTATTCCTCCAGGTCCTAGCTTGTGTTAAGTGACTAATGCTTTAACAATGTTTTCTATATTCTAATCTGAAATGCAGTAAAGTTTTCAGTGAGTGAATTTGCATCACAGATTCAAGACCAATGTATTGAGACCCAAAGCCTGAACACGAATATGTCTATAATCTACTCTACAGCTATAACACAGCATCAGCCTGGTGTTGATCTGTTTAACTAAAACTAGATAGTGTTAAAGATTAGAGAGTTAAATTGTTTGAAAGTATTACATCTGATCACAGGATGCAGGTTGGTTGGGATTTTATCTGGAATGTAGTTTTCCGTTTTCTCTTTGCAGTAATAACCCGTATCTCTGCCTGGTGCAGAAGTTTATAATAGAAACGTATAGAAGTATATTTACAGGCGCTGGAGTCGCCGCTGCAGGAACAATTAATCACTGAAATGGGCTCCGGTGAGCAGACACCCTGATTTACTCCTGCTCCTGAGGAGACGTGAAGGACTGCATGAAAGCGTGGAGTGGAAAATACATTAGAGAGAGAGAGACAGACAGGGAAAAAGAGAGGGAGAAAGAAATAAAGCATGCATACAGACAGAGACAAGGAGATTGAGAGGGGAGAGACACAGAGAGACAGACGGAGAGAGAAAGAGAGAAAAAAAAGACAGAGGGAGAGAGAGTGCAAGAGAGCAAGAGAGAGAGACACAGGAGGACAGAGAGAGAGAAAAAGAAAGACAGTGACAGAGATGCTGAGGGAAAAGAGAGAGACAGACAGAGACAGAGAGATAGAAAACAGAGAGAGGTGCAAAGGGAAAGAGAGACAAAGAGAGAGACAGAGAGACACAGAGAAAGAAAGACAGAGACAGAGGGAGAGAGACACACAGAGAGAAAGATAAGGACAGAGAGGCAGACAGAGGGGGAGAGACACAGCGAGAAAGAGCGAGGGAGATAGATAGAGACAGACAGACAGACAGATAGACAGACGGACAGAGAGCGACAGACATACAGACAGACAGAGAGAAACACACAGAGAGAAAGACAGACATAAAGACAGAAGGAGAGAGACAGATAGATAAAGACGGACAGACAGACAGAGAGAGAGACAGACAGAGAGACAGACAGAGATAAAGACAGACATAAAGACAGAAGGAGAGAGACAGATAGATAAAGACGGACAGACAGACAGAGAGAGAGACAGACAGAGAGACAGACAGACATAAAGACAGAAGGAGAGAGACAGATAGATAAAGACAGACAGACAGACAGAGAGAGAGACAGACAGAGAGACAGACAGACATAAAGACAGAAAGAGAGAGACAGATAAAGACGGACAGACAGACAGAGAGAGAGACAGACAGAGAGACAGACAGACATAAAGACAGAAGGAGAGTGACAGATAGATAGAGACAGAAAGACAGAAGGAGACAGACAGACAGACAGACAGACAGAGAGACAGAGAGAGAAACAGGCCTATTCACTTCTTACAAATCAGATTATTTTTATGAATAGTGTGAATAATAAAAACTCTCGGCATATACACAGTGTTTTATTCGTTAATTCTTCTCAGTGTGAATCGTAAAGCAGCTAATCGCTGAGGGATTTTTATGCTTGTTTTACACTCAGAGGTAAAATCTGACCGTAAAGCTGGACGGCTGTGAGACTGTTCTCAGGTCAGTGAAGGAGATTTTACAGCAGGTTATTATTTCACCACTGAGGTAGAGAAGCTACAGAGCTGAAATCACACAGTGTGAGCTGACTGTGAGACTACGGATACGGATATCTGGATACGACACACTTCCGGATGATCCGGTCCGAGAAAACAGCTTCGTTTTAAAAAGCTCTGTCTCATGATATCTCATGATCATTATGGTGAAATCTAACTCTAAAGGTGTACTCATACAGACGGCTGAAGGTCTGTGCTCAAATCGTCTCCATATTTACGCACAGAAACGGTTTATCAGGATCAGAACTCAGAGTCAGAGAGACAGTTTAGTGATGCTGACATCCTCATAACGTTGATTAGTGAATGTATTAGTCTGATCAACTACTCAGTGCATGACAGTTATCCGAGGAATCATTTGAGACGATGGTTTGGATTCGTCACTTATATATAGAGTCATACCTAATGTGTATAGAATGAAAAAAAAAATAGAGGCACGTACGTAGAAAATAAACTCTCGCTTTGTTGCTTGTTAGATTAGAATATCAGGTATAGTTGATATTATTAATACTTTTATGTGTGTTTATGTGTGTGTATAGCATATATACAGTACTGTGCAAAAGTCTTATGCACCCTTTTTTTTTTTTTTAGTACAAACTTTGTTATAGATGTGTATTTTCTGACTTCTACATTATTGATTCAGTACAAAAACATTTTCGATTCCAAACATTAGTTTTCCAGCACAAAATGAAATGTTCCAGAAAAATGTTTGTATGTCAGTAAAGAAAGCAGCAGATTCCATAAGAGACACTTTTCAGATAAAAACATAATGAAGGCTGCTGGGTTTCGCTGCAGAAATAAGAAGCGAGTCG
>CM040469.1:664656-682156 GCA_022758105.1 Pangasianodon gigas | reverse complement strand
TCTTCCTTTCTCTTGCTCTCTCTCTCTCTCACACACACACACACACTCACTCTCTCTCTCTCACACACACACACACACTCACACACACTCTCTCACACATACACACTCTCTCACACATACACTGTATGCATTTGTCTCTCACTATATTTCTCTCTCTCTCTCTCTCTCTCACACACACACACACACACACACACACACACACAGGGAGAGAGAGAGAGAGAGAGAGAGAAATATAGTGAGAGACAAATGCATATTGTGTGTGTGTTTATGTGTGTGTGTGTGTGTGTGTGTGTGTGTGTGTAATTTTCCCGTCAGTGCTTTGGAGTCAGGAGCAATGTGGTCTTTATGGTGTTAATGGAGGAGCTGTGTTAATGCACAGCTTAGTGGTTTTTGTTTTTTTGTTTTTTTTATTCAGTAGGACACACACACACACACACACACACACACACACAGATTACAGTAACACACTAAAAGACACACTTAAACCCAGGGGTGGATTTAGTGATTTGGGGGCCCGAGGCGAAATAAAGGAATGGGGCCCTTTTCAGTGTTTTAACATCAATATTTAAAATTTCAGCATACGTTATTTAAAATTAATAATTACAAATATATATAGTTGTATTAAAATATAAATTATATATATATATATATATAAATATATATAAAATGCATTTTTAGGAGGCCCTTGGCTTCTGAAGGCTCAAGGTGTTTGCCCCTTTGCCTAGTGCTAAGTCCGATCTGCTTAAAACACATTTATATCCGATTACACAAACCTCTGTGATTCTGACAGCTGAAACTCCGCCCACTACGTTACATCATAACACACTCGCGTCATAACTGCTGACGCTGGTGCTGTTTAAGAAAAATCCTTTTTGAAACAAAAATCAGAATTTGCACAGAAGGAATGAAATCGAGGAAGAACAACAGGAAGCTGGTGGTTAAATGTGATAAGAGGATGTGTGTGTTACGCACAATCAGATTCCAGTTCTGTAAAAAAAAAAAAAAGATGGTTGTGACATCAAAATTTAAATTAGCTCCATGAAGGATTTACTTTTGTTTAACGTTTGACTAAAATGCGTCCCGGGACTCGTAAAAGGCATCGATTAAGCGATGATCAGCTTCAGCTCTGTTTTAAAATCATGCATTTAAACTTAGTACAGGACTAAATTTACTTAGTTTGGAAATGGTATGGTCCAAAGTAGGGGTGATTTCAGGGAAATGTATTTCAGTATGTAATGTGTAGCATGTAAGAGAGGCGTTAAGAAGTCTGATATAATTTTATATAGATGTCTAACAACATGCATGTGGAAGTATATTTATTTTATTTACACAATGCACAATCCACGAAAAGTGCAAAAATAATTACACAAAAATAATTTACATGTGTAAAACACAATGCAACAGCAAACCTAGGACTGGGTTCAAGGTTAAACTCTTTCTACTGAGGCTTTTTATCTACCCGAAGCCCCGCCCCCGGATCATACCACAAGGTAGAGAGGGGGTCAACAATCATACTAATTATATGTGTTTAAAATAAAATTAACATAAATATTAATATTACTATTAATTAACATTATTAGTAATGATTTTCTAATAACATTATTATTTGTTAAATCGCAATAATTCTATCACATTCACAGCTTTTTTGTTCAATTTACACACAAATATCCCTTAATTATACATTGGTACGTTCCAGCAGCCCTGAGGTGCGATATTTAACCAGATCGGTTTGAGCCTCTGCAGCTTCCGTAGTGCGGAAGTTTTTCCCAAAACAAACATGGCGGACAGCAGACACAAGACCAGCGTTCAGTTTAAACTACAGAAGAGAACGAGCATAACAAAACTCGACAACTTTTAACAACACAACAGGTCAGTTCTGTAAATGTGTGTGTGTGTGTGTGTGTGTGTGTGAGAGAGAGAGAGAAATAACTGATATTTACTGTGTGTGTGTGTGTGTGTGTGTGTGAGGTAAATAATATTTCACAGTAAAGCTGAACTATTTTACTACATTAACTATATATTTTTATAATTGTTTTGTTTTATAATTGTTTAGTATTTACTGTCTTTGAGGAGGATTTAAGTTTTGGCACCCCTCCAGCAATCTTATAATGGTACAATCCCTCTATAAGAGGCCTACACCGGAGATGACGTCACCAAGGCTGTAAAGATAAACAGAAAGAATGTTTGTAAAAGTTCAGTCTCCTGCAAAAATGTAAACGTTAAAGTGGTGTGTGTGTGTGTGTGTGTGTGTGTGTGTAAATCGGTGTAATTCAAACTGCAGTAAGCACAGGTGTGATTCATCCACAAGAGGGCGACAAAATCAAACAATTTCAAAATCTCACATTTTATTTATTTATTTATTTATTTATTCTTTTGTTTGTTTGTTTAGCCATTTTTCTATTTTAAAGTACAGGATTTCGGAGTTTCATCAGCACTTGCCACTCAGGGTGTAATTATTTAGTAAAAATAATTTTTTAAAAAATTAAAAATTCATAATAAACAAAAAGACAGATATCCTGAAATCTCGGAAAAGTGTATTGTGACATCTTTTATCACGATATTGATATGATATTGTCCTGTGTGTGTGTGTGTGTGTATGTTTTATTATTTCCTCATTACATAATTAGTAAAAAATTTAGTTTAACTTTTATATAAAAATCTTCGTCATTAATAAGATGATAAAATAAATCAGGTTTGTTTCAACTTTTATCTGAAAAATATTTTCATATTCCATCTCACATTTCACTGTGTGTTAATATTTCAATAAAATGTGTAGCATAAAAATATAAAATAGAAAAGAATAAAAGTAAATGAACAGACGTGAACATTATGATATTTAAATATTTAAATTTTATATTCAGAATTTCTGAAAAGCTAAAAAAAGTCATTAGTGTGATGAATGGATGGATTTTAGAGAAATAAATAAATAATAAAAATAAAATTAGTGTTTTAGCTGATGAAATAAAAACAGTTCTTTACGTGAAAGTCCACGCTTTTATTTATTTAGTTAGTTATTTAATAAATTCTTGCTCATCTAGAGAATAAACACAAACACACGAGCGTGCTGATGATCTTCCTCACCGCAGTGCATTATGGGATTGAGGTGACAGTAGGGGGCAGTGTGTGTGTGTGTGTGTGTGTGTGTGTGTGTGATGGCTTTTATCTGGACGCTTTGCTTTTGGCTCACTCAGCATCTCTGAGCAGCGAAGGTCGAGCCTCTCCTCCTGTTTCCATGGAGACCAAGGAGCCAATTAAGTGCTGTGGCTCCGGACTGTACCACTCTGAGTAGAGGAGGGGGGGCTCAGATAGCGTGGGCTGCCTAATAATAATAATAATAATAATAATAATAATAATGTAGCTTTAGCTCTGTTACAAACAAACACAAATTATAGTGTTTTTATATATATATATATATTTCTTTTTATTGGAAGGGTGAAAAATTTAGTTATTAAGGTTAAAAAATAAAGTAGTGAAGAACTACGATATATTATAAAAAATCTAAAAAATTTTCTTAATAAAAAACAAGATAGAATATATTTTTTTATAGAACTTAAACTTATTTAACAATTTAAAGGATAAAAAATGCATTTAATATGAAGTAAACAATAACACTTAATTCATGTATTTGTTAAAAATGGAAAGAAAATAAAAGTAAATAATATTTATTATGAAGAAAAAAACAAAAAAGTAAAAAAGAAATTTAAACTATCAATAATAATAATAATAATAATAATAATAATAATAATAATAAAATTATTTTCAAAATATAATGAAGTGCTCCGTAACAGTGCAGTGCATCTGAAAATGAAACATTTCTTAAATAAAAAATAAATAAAAGAAAAGAAAAAAGTTTCTTCGAGCTCACTACAGGAGCGTAAATGAACAATAAAGAATTTATTTGAAAATAATGTTAATAAAAAAAATCTCTCGCTTTATATAACTCCTGAACAGAATCTATTAAAAAATCAAGTGTAATTTTTCTGAACTTTTTAACTAAAGAACAAAAAAGACACAGTAAAGTTTAAAAAAAAAAGACAATTAAGGTGGAAATGAGTATTTATAATAAAATGCTAAAATGAAAAACATGCACTCTTTCTCTCTGGCCTGTACCACCCCTCCCCCTCCCCCCCCTCCCCCCTCCGCCCCCCCCCACACATCAGAGTTGGTACGCTCCGGTGTGGATGTGTGATGCGAGTGTTGCATCACAGCTGCTGATGAGTCTGAATGAAACAACAGACCGCAGATCCACACTCCATCCTCCTGCTGTCCCGTCCCTGCTCCAGCACTCCAGCCCACACACACACACTACACACACACACACTACACACTCACACTACACACACACACACTACACACTCACACTACACATACACACACTACACATACACACTACACACACACGGTGAGAGTAGCTGACCTCCATCCCGACCCGTCATGGCATACCGACTCTCCAAAATGTGAGTACTCATTTCTGATGACCTTGTTGGGATAAAAGGGGTGTGTGTGTGTGTGTGTGTGTGTGTGTGTGTGTGTGTGAGATTGACCTGCTGAGTCACGTCTTTCATGCAGATGCTCATTGTTGGGCTTTGTGTGTGTGAGTGTGTGAGTTCAGTCACGTGTGTGTAAACAAGAATATTCCACAGGGAGGTTGTCATGTGAGCTGTGAGTGTGTGTGTGTGTGTGTGTGTGTGTGTGTGTATGTGTGTGTGAGGTAAATAATATTTCACAGGTAAGCTGAAATGTTTGAGGTATAGAATTGTTTAATATTTTGTATTTACTGTCTTTGAGTTTGTGCTACAGTGTCGGTTTGCATTACAGTGTTGGTTTGCATTACAGTGTTGGTTTGTAGTACAGTGTTGGTTTGCAGTACAGTGTCGGTTTGTGCTACAGTGTTGTATAGTGTTGGTTTGTACAGTGTCGGTTTGTACAGTGTCGGTTTGTGCTACAGTGTTGTACAGTGTTGGTTTGTACTGCAGTGTTGGTTTGTACTGCAGTGTTGGTTTGTAGTACAGTGTTGGTTTGTACAGTGTCGGTTTGTGCTACAGTGTTGGTTTGTACAGTGTTGGTTTGTACAGTGTCGGTTTGTACAGTGTCGGTTTGTAGTACAGTGTTGGTTTGTACTGCAGTGTTGGTTTGTAGTACAGTGTTGGTTTGTAGTACAGTGTTGGTTTGTACTACAGTGTCGGTTTGTACAGTGTCGGTTTGTGCTACAGTGTCGGTTTGTACAGTGTCGGTTTGTGCTACAGTGTTGGTTTGTACAGTGTCGGTTTGTGCTACAGTGTTGGTTTGTACAGTGTTGGTTTGTACAGTGTCGGTTTGTGTGAGGAAAAAGAAATAAACAGATGCATGAATAACACGGAGATGAAAGAAGCGCGATTATAAAAACGGTCCTAAAACTGAACCTCGAGAAACGTCTCGCAAAAATGACCAAGAAAATATTCAAATAAAAAAGTAGAATTTATTTAAAATTGATGGAGTATAAAAAATATTTTTAACATGAAGTACAACTTAAAAAAAAAAACATAAAAACAAAATGATTCTTCTGGAGCCACTAAAGGGACGTTCGCAAAAAAAATAAATAAATAAAATAAAACCAAACATATATTATATATTTTAAAAAAACCTCATGAAAATGGCAAATTAACACGTGCGTGAAATAATTTTCTATTTTTATGAGATTTTTTTCAGAAAGTAAAGGACATGCTGTAACGTTATCACGTGCACAACACTTTCTCATTTTCTTTTAAAAAATCTTATAAAAGCAGAACATTATCTCGTGCACACGTGCTCATTTTCCGATTTCAGATTTTTTTTTTTTAAGCAAAGTTTCTGTCAGAAACTCTGATCATGGAAAACCTTAAAAATAAAAATGTCTCAAAAAAAAAAAAAGAAAGAAAGAAAATGAGAAAAATCCAAATATTTTTAGAGCTCACGTGATTGTGTTTGTAGTGTACGATAAAAAATAGTTTGTAAATAATAATCACAGTCCTCAGAGTGGACCTGCGTCAGGACGTGGATTCGGGTGAACGTTAGAAAAGTAGCGACGATATCGTTAACGTTTGAGGAAAGAGTATCGTCAGGTATTTTATCGTGATATTGATATTAGAATCAGATCATCCAGCTTCAACACAGAATCACGTTAGTGCTGCTTTGATGACTCTGTTTACTTTTGTTTACAATATGAGGAGATTGTCTAAGCGTCCGTGTGCATTAACACGTGTGTGTGCGCGTGTGTGTGCGTGTGTGTGCGCGTGTGTGTGCGCGTGTGTGCGTGCTTCTCACCTAATATCTTTACACCCCACCATCACACAACTGTAAAGCAGTAATATCACTCCTGATCTGTGCGAGTACCCCTGCTTCTGCTCCTTCTTCCTCCTTCTCCTTCTTTTTCTTCTTCTCCATCTTTTTTCTCCTTCTTCCTCCTTCTTCTCCTCCTTCTCCTCCTTCTTCTTCTCCTCCTCCTCCTTCTTCTCCTTCTCCTTCTTCTTCTCCTTTTTCTCCTTCTCCTTCTCTTTCTCCTTCTTCTCTTCCTGCTTCTCCTTCTTCCTCCTTCTCCTTCTTTTTCTTCTTCTCCATCTTTTTTCTCCTTCTCCTTCTTTCTCCTTCTCCTTCTTTCTCCTTCTCCTTCTTCCTCCTTCTTCTCCTTCTTCTTCTTATTATTATGATGATGTTGTGTGTAAAACCAGCCTGTATGTGACGTATACGCTTGATCCTCTCTGTATAAGTGAGATCTGCTGGTTTGTGTGTCTGTCTGTGATTTCTGGGTGATCGGTTTCGAGTAAAATCCGTCTCATGGCTGATAAAAAAGCGTCATGGTGCGATGTTTTGGACCGATTCGGAACATATCAGAACCCTGAGCTGCAACTTACTCATCCTCACCCACACCACTCATATTCATTTACATACCAACAGAATTAATGCGTCATACATGAGGAAAAAACAATTTAATAAACAATTAAATGATTAAACCTCTAAACAAGTAAATTAGATAGTTAATAAGAATAATAATTCTTGCCAATGAACAAATTAATTGTACAGATAGAGAACATTAGCTCTAAAATACTCACTAGATGTTAATTGTAATTAAGCTAACGTAACTCTGATGGGGGAAATTAGCTAGTTCTATATAAAATCAAGCTGAATTCAGCTTCACAGTGTACCTGCGTCACTCTCGGTTGGTTCTAATGCTGACCACGCCCTGATTTTTCCTTAGAGCACCTGAGAAACGATCATTAGATCATTACGCTAGGAAAGGTTTGGACTTCGTCACTGGTTGTGTTTGTCTGAGCTGCTGTAGGTGACTGACATTTCGATGTCCTGAGCGATGATCAGCAGGATGCTGTAGTCAACTTACCCTGCGTTAGCCTAACACTTCTTACTCTAGACACTAGCTAGCTAGTTATCACTAACTTTTTTCCCATTTCAGTTACATCAACAAGTGGAAATGGGAACAAGGACAAATCTCGATTAATTAGCGTTCATTTCTTGGGTCCATTTCAAACTGTTTTTCCGCCGTAGAATGATATGAACGCCTCGTGAACGCCGCTTCTTAGTGATCTTAGTTATATAAATTTCTATTATTTTGTATTATTTTTGCACCACAAGGGGGCGCTCTGCGACTGCCTGATACAGAAACCTTGTACAGTTTGCTTTTTTACATATCGGTTTTTAAAAAATCACGAGGCTCCCTGGTGGTCCAGGCACCAAGCGAGCGCTTATACCGCTTATAACAAGAAACAATCCTGGTACAGAAGCAAATAAAGTGTCTGGAGGTGCAGCTTACTGTTTCAGTGGGCGGTCAGGTGCGGTCAAGATATCTTTATTATTCTTAGAAACACAAATAAGGATGAAGGTATGCTCTTATTAGATGCATAACATAATGTTAAAAAGGTAAGGGACCTAAAACCGACCCCTGAGGAGCTTCGCGTATGGACGGAGGTAAGTGTGGAATCACTTCAGGTCAGGAGCATCACTGTACATGATGATTCCTGTCTCAGAAAAAGTTTATTTTCACATCATTTATCTAAAACAGTTTGTAGTTTAATATTTTTTTCCCCAAGTCTCTGTAATCAGGAGTTTTCACAGCTAGCACACGTCATGTTCTGGGCAACAGTACAACACGTGCGTTAACTCTCAGAACTCAGGTGTGTTGTTCTTTCAGCATGGTTCTTTAGGCAGGTGAGAACACACTCCGGTCCGAGAGCGTCTGAGCGAGGTGTCCAGGTGAAGGCTAGCAGTGAGAAAGTGAGTCGACTCTGAAGCGCAGGAAGTGAATCAAACATCGCGTGTTTTTACTTGCAACAGATTTTTTTAAATCTTTTTTTTATTGTTTTGTTTTGTTTTGTTAAACTGAGCCAAAGCACAGAGCTGTAGAACTGTAGAACTGTAGAAATGCCCTGTGTTCTGGAGATTCAGACTGACGAAACAAACAAAAAGAGAAAATTAATGCTGGATGTGATTTTTAAAAAAAGCATTCTCCATGCTTGGGTGAAATGTTTATGATTTCTACACACACTTGGTAAAGATTCGTTTACATCGTTTTCCTGACTCGTGAATGAAAGAGTTTCACAAAGACGTTTTCATCACTACACGTTCCTCAGACAACGTTTAACTGGTTTATGTTCAGTGTGAAACCAAACTAAACCAAATAAAGGAAATGAATCACATGGAATCATTTGAACTTTGATTCAGAGTCAGTAAACAGACTAATAGGTATGAAATCGTGTATAAAATGACGGAGGAGAGTAAGAGTGCTGCTTTAGAGAGAAGTGAACGGAGGATGGAGTGCTTGCAGAGCTGAAGGTCATGATGCGTTTTTCATCACTTTCAGCTGATGGAGAAAGAACGAGAGATGGCAGGCGTGAAATTCTCTTTCACAGCTTGGAACTTGCATCTCCATTTTTTTTCTTTTTTCTCTCTGCTTTTAATCTCTGAGTCATCACCACTCTTATTAAAGTCTTTAAATAAATCTGTCTGCGTTTTTGGACTTTTTTTTTTAAATCATTTAACAATCCGTTCCAAGCTTCTCTTTATTACAGACGTATAATATAAAGAGAATTGTCTTAAAACCCGCTTCCTCGCTCCTCTTTCTATGAATACATTTATTTTCCGTCTTTGCACCTCCCGTTGCATAACACATGAAAAAACCCAGCCATCTGTTTTCTGCTGAACGGCTTTGTGTCTAAAAACAGACGTGTGAGTGTTTAACAGAGGCTCGAATGCCTCGGGCTGGAATATCATCACATGACCGTCTCAAGGTGACTGTAAGCGCCAGCTTCAGGGTGAAAGGCTTCGTCTGCTTCACCACACAGCGTCCTGCAGAGCGCAGAACAACGCCACGAGGATTTTCAAGTGGTTTAAAGTCTGTAGAGCACGTTGGCGTTGTCTGTACATGCTAAGAATAATAACTTGTCCTGCGCTGGCTTTGGGCAGGAATCGTTCAGGAATTTTAATAAGTGTTAAAAGGGTTTCATTTGGATTTAAACGTCCAGGACGGAGTGTTAGGCGTTACTGATGGCGTTCTGTGAAGCCGCCATTTTGGTGCTTATATTTCCATTTTTAAATTCAAGTCATTTGGTGCTTCTGCTATAGAAATCAAGTGTCTGATGATTATAAATGTTCCTACAACAACAACAACAACAACAACAACAACAAAAGTGTATTAAAAAATATTCATGCTTTAGACAATTTTGGCTACGTAACTTTAGTTAGTTAGATAGATTAGACTAAATTATGCGTGGATAAAAACAGTTCATCTATATTATGGCAACTCTTCTGTGTTATTTATTATTATTTTTGTTATTTAATTGAAGCTGGGAACATGTCCCTAACACCTTTAGAGAGTGTAATCATCAGAAACTGTTTATAAACTCTCACTGTAACCCTGTTTGGAAGGTGGGTTGTTGGTTTGGTTGGTTGGTTGGTTGTTTTGCATATACGAGAAAAGGACACGTGTGAATTTACACTAAAGGCGCTAAATTGCTGCAGTTCACACAACTTAAGTGTAAACATCAATGTTTTATTGCATGCTTTGAAGGTTAGTCACTGAGGTTAGCTCTAGACGAGACGACTGCCAGAAATGTTTAAAAAATGTTTTTGCATATACGAGGAAAGACTGTGGTTAAAAAAAGCTTAACAATCCGTCATGATGGACGTCTCTGTAAATGTACAAGGTGTTGTTTCGGACTCTAAAGTGCTGTTTTGCTGCAAAGTTGTTGCTATTTTTAAATATTTATCAGCTACCATCGGTTACCTGTGTGTCAGTAATGTGTTTTTTTTAAAATACAGAGGCACAGAATGTGAAATATTTATTTGACGCTAATCCTGCTTTCACACTAGTGAGCACCAAAGTGACTGAAAAACTTTTCATCGTACGTGTGCAACACGAGGCACGACTTCAGGAACAAACGACATTTAAAATGAGATTTTCTCAATTTTATACAAATTAATTATGATGCTGTAAAGCAACGAATCCAAACGATCAGCTGAACGATTTCTCGGACCGATCCTACGGTCGACGTTTCTTCAGTTCCCCACTCACAGCTTTATTTCCTCCCTGTAATTAGTTCCTGTTTGATGCAAAAAAAAGGAAGAATAACTTATAAGCGTGGTTTCATCTTTTCCTGTCACATACGAGCTCTCGTTATTATTAAATGTGTACAGAGACATTAGGAAGAAAAATAAAGCGTGGAAGGAAGTAGCAGAGATCGTCGGTACAGTGAGCTCACTTTGCTAATCTAATCCGTGACTGAAGCTAGCACGAAGCCGACCACGTAAGTCACACAACTGACTATCACTTTAAAAAATGCTGAATAAGCCACACCCACAAGAAACAGACATGTCGCTCGCTAGTGCTGCTGGCGTTGTTCAGTGCAAAAACCTAAAAATACCTCAGATTCTGTAATGTATCTTGAGGAAAATGAGATTTAAAATCATCCAAATTTAATGCAAGACTATAAGGGGGGCACTTACTTATGCTCAGCTGGAGTGGTGGCTTCAGTAGTACACGCTATGTCACCTAACCAGGGCCCGTGTGTGTGTGTGTGTGTGTGTGTGTGTGTGATACAGAGTTGTTGTAAAGATCTATGATCTCAAGGAGAAATGACGTTTTGCAAAGTTGCACCATAATGTAATCGCTGTAATAATAATAATAATAATAATAATAATAATAATAATAATAATAAAAGTTAAAATATTTTTTAGCATGATTTGATATTTAGTTACTTCTTTTTGTATTTTAAAATTCAGTCTGACCCAGAATAAAATGATATTTATTGTTGTTTAGAATGCATTTCACCAGTCGATCATCAGTCCCCTCCTCTCCAGACGTAGCTAATTTGATGCTAGCCTGCATAACTCTCCGTTTTTTTTTTCCCCGTGTAGGTAAAATAACGCGAACGTTCTCGTTGACTTTCTGACTGTATGTTTCTCCTTGTGTCGTAGGTCTGTAGATACTTTGCACCAGTATTGCTGTCCGGCTCCGTTGTACAATAAGCAGCTAGCCGTGCCTGCGCCTCTCAAAGAGTGCAGGTAAGCGTCACGCTAGTCCTAACACTTAGCCTAAGTAGATTCATCGCTAAATCGCAACCTCGCATCGCTTAAATCAGCCGAACAAACATCTCGTACAAATGCTAACGTGGCTAAACATTTGGTAAAACGATTGCATGCTAACCTTGACTAGTTAGCATGATCGTATACTAACTGGCATGCCTTCATTATTAGCCATGTTAGCATTTCAGGTTTCTGGGACAAGTTAAATCGTGCTAATTGATGTTTTACTCCAGTTTTGTTTTGTTTTGTTTGTTTTATGCTGGTACTTCAGCTAAAATTACATTTTTAAAAAATTACCATATAAAATGCCATCTCTCATGGATCATATCTACATTTGCTGACTCATTTTCTGTTAAGACGCATGTTTATTTCCTGTCTAAACAAGAACAGGCTGAATTGCGACGCTGCTTTTTCCATCTTCATTAAATATATTTTTGTAAAATTGTAAACATAATGAATTCAATTAAACCTCATTATAACACTTTCATTTCCCCTTGAGGCAAAGTGCTGGTTAATTATACACTTATTTCTTTCATTACCATCTTTCTGTAGGAAAAAACTGGAAGATCAGTAACTCATAGTGCCGTGCATAAGTATTTACCCCCCTTTGAATTTTTCCTCTTTGTGTCGTGTTACAATCTGGAACTGAAATGGAGTTAAATTTGATTATATGTCATGAATCTATAAAACTATTGACGTGAGGGGAAAAAAATCGTAAATAGTTTGCAAAATTATTTACAAATAAAAAGTTGTGGTTGCATAAATATTCACCTGAATCACCTGAAACCTGTAAATTAATTATAATTTAAAAAGTCTCAGGATCAGCTGAAAGGAGTCGAATGTGTAGGTAATTAAAGCATCACATAAAAAAGTCTCGATATAAATGAACGTGTTCCTGAAGAACCTAGAGTTTTTTTTTTGTTTTTTTTTTAGAGAAACTACCTAAAAAACAGCATCTTGAAGGACACCAAGGAGCGATCAAAACAATATCCGGGTTTAACGTTCCTTAAAAGAATCAATCAGGGTTTGGAAGTCAAAAATTAAAGTAAAAAATATAAAAATATCCCAACTGCGACTGCAAAAGACTCCATGAGATCAGTGAGTAAGTAAAGAGGGGATTAGTCTGAGAAACAACCTAGAGGTCAAGGGTAACTCCTGACGCAGCTGGAGAGATCCACAGCTCAGATTTGGAGATGGACTTGATGAAAGAGTGAAATCCCACAAAAGTGTTCTGTGGTCTGATGAAGCCAAATTTTAACTTTTTATCCTTGGAACAAAGTGCTACATTTGGGAGAAACCCAAAGAAACCCCAGTAACACCATCTCTGCTGTGAAGCATGGTGGCGGTAGCATCATATTTCACCACGCTTTTCTTTTTTTCACGAAGTCTGCGACTTGTTATCAGGAACATTCTGTGTTCATAAAACAGCAGCGAGAACTCTGATTAGACGTGAATTCTAGCGGAGCGTCAGATGCAGCGTGGTCACACAGCGGGGAAAAAAACATCACATTGTACACACTTCCTGTTTCTTCATCATGCGTCACGCATCATGCTCTCGTCCTCATGCTCTGGCTGCTTAATCATCACATCATGAAACTAGAGATTTTATCCACCGTTCTGAAACCGCATACATTCCTTCCGGCGGCCATTTTGTGTCTCTGTGTACTGCATGTGTTCTGCTTTTCTGCCAGGGAAGATAACGATCTCCACCGGTTCTGTTGTCCGTCCTCTGGGAGCAGCAGTCCGTCGAGATAGCGGAGAGAAAAGCAGAACCTCGGTCCAGCCTACGACTCCTCCGTCTTCCTCTTCAGACCTGGACCATTTTATCTTCCATGTGCATGTGTACAGTCACTGTTACAGTCTGCGTACGTACGTGTCGCTGCGTTGCGACTCCGAGAATCAGGAGTTCACTCCGGTTTGGGAATTTTAATTGGAATGTGCGTCGTCTTTCCTCATCTTTCCGCTCGGTATTTTATTGACTGAAACCGTGTTTTCGACAGCAATATTATGGAAATGTTAAAGGAGTTAGCGAATGAAGTGCTGCATGTTTTCAAGAATTATTAATACCCCACACACACACACACACACACACACACACACACACACAGGTGCTGTAGTGTTTATTAAGTTTATAGGGATTAGAAAAATAATAAATTCTCTCTTGTGCAAACATAATAATTAAAACGTTCCACATGTTTATGGGTAAATCTTTCATCAAATAATTATCAATGGTACAAAAATATCTTTTAAAAAACACTATTTTTCAGACAATGCATGAAATAACACAATATTTAATTTTGCTGAGATTTTGCCAACAAAATAGTTAGTTATTTATTATTTAACACTAATTAAGGAAGGATGTTAAATAATTGGTAAAGAGAAATATTTAAATGTCAAATCCGTGACTTGTTAGTGTGAGTAATAATGTAGATGAAAACTGATGCACTTATAAATCTTTAATTTATTCATAATGATGTCGCTTCGTCGCACTAATTAGTGTTTAAGAGCAGCAGGCGATCACACTCGGGGGGGAAAAAAAAATATAACGAAGGCCAAAGAATAAAAAATGGAGATGAATTTGATGTGAAGGTGTTTATAGAGATTCTCACCTCGAATGTTGTAAAGTTCACTCGAGCTCCTCGCATGTTGTACTGAAATGTAATAAAATGCAAATAAAAGATTTATTTTTTAGACATTGTTTAGTATCTTTTATTCTTAACAATTGTAAAAAAAAATAAATAAATAAAAATATTATTTATTTATTATAATTATTTTTTAATTATATTTATTGATGTATTTTATTTATTTAATTATTTGTTTATTTATTATAATCATTTATTTATTTATTATAATTAATAATCATTATTACTTTTATATTTATAATTAAATATATCTAAAATCACAATTATTAATTAAACTTAATAACCAGGTAATTATACATATATAAATATAACAATTTTTATTTTTTATCTTATTTTTCTTATTATTGTGCCTGATCTTTGCTCTAAATTTGTGAAATTGTCATTTGTAATTTCCTAAAAATCTCAAAGTTGGTTTTAAATGATCATCATATAGTTGTCACTGTGTAAGACTAATTTAGATATTTAAAATAGTTTTTATATTAATTTATTTTATAATTTATATTAATTAATTTTATTCATACTAATTCTATCTGTTATCTACTTCACTTTATTCTCTGGTTTTAAATAAAATCAGAATTTAATTTAACTTTCTTCATTTTTTTTCATTTTTTTTCAGTGATTCTTGTATTTATATATTTTTATTTAATTTTTTAATTTTTAATTCTTCGCTGTCTGTAACTTTGTTTAGAAAAGTGCAGTATAAATGAAGATTACTATTAGTATTATTATTATTATTATTATTATACTGTAGAAGCTGAGTGTCAGTAGAAGGTCAGGGATGTAAAAGTGAATCCTGGGATTTGTTTGTTTGTTTGTTTGTTTTGTTCTTTTTTTCATTGTATTGAGTTGATGGAGAGAAAAAAGCAAGAAACATCAGCAGGATATGACATCACATCACCTCACATTCTCACACTCAGACAGGAAGTGTGTTTCACAGGACTTCCCATCATATCAATTTTGTTATTATTTTCTCATCCATATTTTTTTCTCTCTATTTTTAACCTTTAACCTTTTTTCAAGTTTCAGGTTTATTGTCTTGTGCATGAAGAGTTCTTTAAGCATCTATACACAGTGAAATACTTGTGCTGCAGTCACACACTCCTCATCACACACTGCAAAGATGATAAATGAACTCTTACGTAGTAGAAAAAGAAGCAAACTGTAAACATTGAACACAGACAAAAGACCGTGAAAAATTATTAATGTGCTTTAAACAAGTAAAAATAATAATAAACTGTAAACATTGTAAACGTTGTGTGCAGTCAAAAAGGTGACAGTGGGAGATATTACACATACAGTACAGTACATGGATAATAATGACAACTTTTGGCATTATTATTATGATTTATTCTTAATTTAATATAGATATATATTTAAAACATGGTGTTAAAATGATATTAGACACAGTTTTTCCTTCTTGTTGCATAACAAGGGAAAGAAAGAGAGGGAGTTTTCCGAGTAGCACTTGGTGTACGTCCTGTTGTGTTGTTGTGTAGTTCCTGCAGTTGGCCTGTAGGGGGCGCAGTGTGATCAGGTGACTGCAGTAGGTTCTGCAGATGTCCTCCAGAGGGAAAGTGTGGCTGATAATGCAGCAGTGATGTAAGCAGCTTGGAGCTTTTTACAGCTGCAGTCACGTCCGCAGTGCCTTCACATCAATCCTTCTGCTTTTTTTCCTTCTTTTATTCTTCTCTCTCTCTCTTTTCATGTGCTTTTTCTCGCTGACAAATCGCTCTGTCGTGCCTGAGTTCAACATTTAACGTTTAAGCAGTCAAAAAATGAGCGTTCAGTTTTTACACCACATGCACTAGGCTTAAAGAAATCTATTTTAAAGTCATAGTATAATAGTTTGGACAGAAATGAAACGTCCACACGGTTCCTCAGCCTCTAATCGTTTATTCCTCGTCACGCTGTACGCTGTACGATCGCGATCAAATCTCACCGAATTCTGAGTGATACGATGAAGATCTGCTGATGATAGACCTGCGATTAAAGAACACGACTTCCTTTTACCTCCTACCTTCTCGTGTCATCAGTCAGCGCGGTCCAGAGATCAGCTCGTACAGAACAGCGTTCTCGCTTAAACACAGAATGAGCTTGAGGTGATGAGATTTTTTCCCCCTGTTCATTAGTGCGTTTCATTTATCGTCATTGTCACTAGCATTTTCGTAGCTGCTTCGTGAGTTTGTCGCCCTCCTATTGGTGGATTTTAGATTTTAATCAGAAATTTCTCACACTGGCTGCGTTTACACGCACATCAAATTCCGTTTAAGGTCTATATCCGGGCTGCAGCCGTATTCCGATGTTAATACGATGTTAATACGACGTTTATACGCGTCCAGGAATCGGAATATTCCTGTGTACGTGGTTTGGTTGTTGTAAGTTTGCCTGAGTTGCTGTTCCTAAATACCGAGCCTACAGCTAAGCATCTGTTAGCACCCACAATTCCTTGCGTGCTGAGCTGCGCATTTTTCTTTCTTTCTTTCAGTGGATTTTCTGAATAAGGTGTTTACATGTAACACATTTCCGATTAAAACAGGAATATTCCAGGGATGGGAATCGGAATTTGGGGAATCAGAATATTCTGTTAATCTGAATCGATCTGCAATCAGATTGCGGCGTTAATTCGAATATCGCCAAATTCCAATTATTATCGGAATATTGATGTGCATGTAAACGTAGCCACTGTAGGAACTTTGTCGTTGACCATCTTTGATCGCCCGAACATTACGCGTTCTAAATCGCATGACTAATTCAGACGGGAATCGGAATTTGGAGAATCAGAATACTGTCTTTTTTTTTTTTTTAATTTTTTATTTTGAAGTAGCAGCATTGACAGCCATACATTATTTCAAAACAAATGCAGTTACAATTATATCTGCTATTCAATTTTTTCTTTTTTTTTTCTTAACCCAAAACAAAATAAAATAAAATAAAACAGTATTATTAACAACAATCATTTTAACGAGGGAGGTCAGTACTTAATAGTCAAGTTCTATTCTAAATAATATTAAATGTTTGATCCTGGTCTATGGTAGAGACTGTGGGGGAAAGTCCGCCAGTTTCCGATGTGGAAAGGATGTGTAAGGGAAATCACAATATCAGTTTACATTCAGAAAGGAAGTGTCTTTTGTTTTATACCTCCACAAAATCTGGCCGTATTGGCCTTATATACTCAATCCACTTGGACCAAACTTTTTTGAATACATTCTTCTGAAGACGAAGGGAAAAAGTGATCTTTTCCATAACATAAATATCATTTACAATATCCATCCATTCTTGTATTGTGGGGGGTTCAGGAAGCAACCAGC
>CM040469.1:640057-652323 GCA_022758105.1 Pangasianodon gigas | reverse complement strand
CTGGGTGTGAATAAGTGTTTGGATATATGTGCTCAGTGTCCTGTGAAGGACTGGGGCTCTATCTGGAGTGTATTCCTGAATCACGGCCAGTGTTCCCGGGAAAGACTCGGGCGGGACCAGGATAAAGCTCTTACTGAGGAGGAAAGAATGAATGTAATGAAATATCTACTAGAGGATCTGTCTCTCTGTCTGTGTTTCTCTCTTTCCCTCTCTCTCTTTTCCTCTCTGTGTCTCTCTGTCTATCTGTTTCTCTCTTTCTCTCTCTCTGTGTCTCCCTCACTGTCTTCCTCTCTCTGTCTCTGTCTTTCTCTCTGCCTTTCTCTCTCTCTCTGTCTCTCTCTCTGCCTTTCTCTCTCTCTCTCTCTCTCTCTCTCTGTCCCTCTCTCTCTGCCTTTCTCTCTCTCTCTTTCTCTCTCTCTCTCTGTCTCCTTCTCTCTGCCTTTCTCTCTCTGCCTTTGTCTCTCTGTCTCTCTCTCTCTCTGTCTCCTTCTCTCTGCCTTTCTCTCTCTCTCTCTCTCTCTCTCTCTCTCTCTCGCTTACATAACTCTCTATCAGATTGCATAAAGTTACATAACAGTGTGCGAGTGAAGGGGGCGGAGCCTGATTGATGCTGCCATGTTGCTGCACTGCTGTGTGTGTGTGTGTGTGTGTGTGTGAAATGAAGTGATTTGTAATAGAGCAGGCTTTAATTTTTAGGTTATTGACTTTTACATTTAAAGAGCTGCACATGGATTTATTAACACGACTCATTTCTACCAGTGCGCTGTCCTCTGTGTTGATCTTCCTTTCTGATGAGGATGATGATGATGATGACATTTTATCTGTTTATAGTTACATTTAATGTCAGTGAAATGAGTTAGTTCCTGTTGTCACTTACGTTATAGCAGCTATAAACACTCGTTCCCTCACCAGCCTCTCTTTATTCTCTCTCTTCAAGTTAATAAGACAAAAAAAATCGCAGCTTGTTACGCATGTTACTGAGAAACCGCAAAGAAGCGTAAACTCCTCTGTCCTGAAGACGTCGGAAAACTTACAGTTACAGCTTTACCTCTGACTGTTACAAAGCGCTGACACTGGAGACTCCTTCCATACATGTTAAATACATAAACACATTTCTCCTTACAGAAAACTTCACCAAATCTACAATTACACACGTTTTTCATATTTTTCATATTTTTCAACGTTAAGTTGCTGTGAATGAAGAATTTCCTATTCTGTTCATGAGTTTCATGTATATATGTGTGTATGTAAATTTTGGTATTGTTAATGAATATAAAAGAGTTAAAAATAAGATGTTCTTCAGAAATCATAGGGCATTAAAATATATTAAACTATTATTACTGTATGAAGATTAGTTTTAATGGATTTAAGTCACATGTCCAGAGACATTAAGATTTAGTGTTGTGTGTTTCTTATTTTTATTCAGGATAGATAGATAGATAGATAGATAGATAGATAGATAGATATACAGATAGATAGATAGATAGATAGATAGATAGATTGAGAGCAAAAAAGCAAAGTGAAAGAAAGAAAGCAAAGTGTGTTACTTTATTAAGATCCTCTTTGGGGCTGTAAAGTTAATCCCTCTGAGGAATGAAAATCACATTTCCACATGACGTGACTTGCCTTTGTGCCTCCCATGGTCTTACACACACACACACGCACACACACACACACACACACACAGTTAAGACTAAACTCCATGTTAATGATTGTTTTTGAACAGCTGCACTGTAATTTCTCTCGGCTCGTTAATAATTAAGACTAATTAAACAGACAGAAGCAGCGGGAGTTCATTTCCCCAAACCCACACTGAGACACAAAACCCACACTGCTGACCTTCTGAACATCATCTACACATCATCTGCTGAGTTCTGGATTCTGATTGGTCAGAAGGTGTTGATTAATTGTCTGTAACAGCAGCTCTGACAGTAGTGCAGGTTTATATTAATACGCTCGTTCTGATACGTTATCGTTTCCATAGTAACAGCTCATTCACAGGGACAAATTAAACATGTGTAATCGTTTAGATTTGGTGAAAACGTGTTTATTGAACACGTATGGAAGGAGTCTCCAGTGTCAGCGCTTTGTAACAGTCAGAGGTAAAGCTGTAACTGTAAGTTTTCCGACATCTTCAGGACAGAGGAGTTTACGCTTCTTTGCGGTTTCTCAGTAACATGCGTAACAAGCTGCGATTTCTTTCTCTTATTAACTTGAAGAGAGAGAATAAAGAGAGGCTGGTGAGGGAATGAGTGTTTAAACAGATAAAATGTATGATGTGTCGTTCTTTAATAAGTAAAAAGTTGTAATTGTTGGTGAGTTGCTGTGGTGTAAGAGGAATAAAACACTCAGGGACGTGCTGTTAGAGGAAAATGCCGCTTCACTCTCAGGACTTTACTGTAACACACACACTGTTTATTACTTATTTACTTTTGTTAAACTATAAGACACTCGGCTTATTTTTGGAATGTCGAGCCGTCTCTCTCTCTCTCTCTCTCTCTCTCTCTCTCTCTCTCTCTCTCTCTCTCTCTCTGTTCTGTCGTGTCTGCTGTCTCCGTGTCTTTGGTGTTGGAGATCAGAGTGTGTGTGGGTGAGAACTCTCGGCCCGTCGCTGCTGTAATGAGCTCCCTCGAGTGCTTATGACACTGAAATCACCGAATTTTCCCAGCATTCCTTTATTAAATCCAGCTGATGTCATGCTGTCCATGTGTAGAGAACTGAAAGTGTGTTGTATTGGTCAGGTCGGATTTACTGATCAGATGATTGTAGAAAGCAAAAACAGACAAACAAACAAACAAACAAACAGAAGACTGAAGATAAAAAACGAACAGTGTGTGTGTGTATTTAATGAATGTACAAAATGCAGAATGTGTGGAATATACAGCAGTAAATATTGTAATTAGGATATTTATGATGTATACAGAATATAGATATAAATCACACATATATATATATATATATATATATATATATATATATATATATATATATATATATATATATATATATATATATATATATATATATAAAATGTTAAATGGCTTATTTGCATTTTAGTCCTCAAGCTTTAATTATTTTTAATTACTAATTGTACTGTTAATGCATTTTGTATGCTTGTGTAAAATTAATTAATTAATTAATTAATTTATTTATTTATTTATTTATTTTTAAACCTTTATCTTCCATTTGCCGTACTGGAGTTTCTTTGTAACAGCTGAGGATTAAAAATATTTTTTATAACTTTTTTATCAGCTGTATAATTAATAATAATAATAATAATAATAATAATAATAATAATAATATAGCTCTCAGATCTATTCAGATTGTTTGTTTCTATCTTGAAAACTTTTTTTTCTGGGATTTTTTCAGCATATAAATCATGAAATGTATATGATTGCTTTAGAAAAATAATTCTATGGTAATTTGTTGATTTTATTTTCCTGCACTCTTATTTTCTAAAAAGAAAGAAAATAAGACATAGTTGATTTTTTTTTTATATTTAATACATGCGGATTTGAGATGTCTGTGGAAGTAAAGCTAATTTTATTAAAACATGAGGATAAAGGAAGATCTTACAGAAATCTGTACATGTTTTTTTTCCATGCCTAGAGAGAGAAAAGACCTTTTTGTTTATATTTTTGTCCATTTCCGACTGCTGCCAGTTTCACTCGATAATCACTCGTGTGATGCTCTTTCTCCCTCTAGTGGAGAGAAAGTCGTCCACAACATGACACGCTGTCCTTTTAGATGCTGTTGGTTTTGTTGAAATCTTCCTCCTCGGCTCCGTCGGTGTCGTATTTGCGTCTCGGTGGTGGAAGTGTGGTTCTGATCCACAGCGTTGTGGTGCTATAAATGAGTTTATCTCCTCTGCTGAGTGATAAAGTGGCTCAGGGTTGCCAGGTCTGTCGTTTTTCCTGTGAAAGTGAGTGTGTGTTTGGCATGTGCAAGGAACCGATAAATATATTTCATATCACACTGAAGGTTACGAGCGATGCTCTTAACGTTAAATCGATTTTTTAAACGTGGATCCAGTGTTTTATTAACTGCTATTGTGATGTAGATAAAGCGTTAGACCTAAAGAGGACGGTGAATTCCTGCACGCTGGATTCCACGCAGTCAGGATGAGGATGAAGCCCTGTGGTGTTGAAGCGAGCTGCTGATGTTCCTCGCTCACTCTCTCCAGTGTGTGATGTGTGAATCGATGCCAGACTCCACAGCACAGCAGAAGAGACGTGAATCTCTCCATGTTCTCGTCACCTCCAGCTGTGTTCCTCTCGCCATGAGACGAGATGCAGCTGTCAGATGAGTGCTTTCTCTGTGTAAATACACCCGAAGGTTCCTCACTCTGCTCCGTAACATCTCTGTGGAGATTTATGACCTGCTCCAGTTCTCGAGAGAGAGACAGAGAGAGAGACAGAGAGAGAGACAGAGAGAGAGACAGAGAGAGAGACAGAGAGAGAGAGAGAGAGAGAGAGAGAGAGAGAGACACTGATTAACTCTTGATTTGGAGTAAATGGTCTGCAATTTTAGTTCAAGGATTTAACGTTCTTAAAGGGTTACATGTTTGTAGTTAATAAATAATGGATGTCTGTCTCACCTGAAATCTTCTCTCTCACATAGAGCGCCTTTAAAACTTTCAACGTTTTTTCATCTCATCGTTGTGGATGTAGGTTCAACTGAAAAATCATCATAAATATAAACACACTGAATTTTCAAATCTTATTGCGCTTGTTCTAATAAATTATCGTTTCTGTAGTAACAGCTCATTCACAGGGACGTGTACGGCGGACGCTCCGCTAAAAATAATAAACCGGTTTTGGTGAAACAAAGGAGAAATGTGTTTATGTAACATGTATGGAAGGAGTCTCCAGTGTCAGCGCTTTGTAACAGTCAGAGGTAAAGCTGTAACTTGAAGTTTTCCGACATCTTCAGGACAGAGGAGTTTACGCTTCTTTGCGGTTTCTCAGTAACATGCGTAACAAGCTGCGATTTTTTTCTCTTATTAACTTGAAGAGAGAGAATAAAGAGAGGCTGGTGAGGGAACGAGTGTTTATAGCTGCTATAACGTAAGTGACAACAGGAACTAACTCGCTTTACAAACATTAACTGTAACTATAAACAGATAAAAAAGTATGATGTGTCGTTCTTTAATAAATAAACATTATAATTGTTGGTAAATTGGTGTGGTATAAGAGGAATAAAACACTTGGGGACGTGCTGTTAGAGGAAAATAATGAACTTCAGGGTGGAAACAGTAACTCTGCTTCATCACACCACCTCGTCACTCAGTATTATACTGTGTGACACACACACACACACACACACACACAGTGTTTATTCATTACTTAGAACCCTGAAATGCTGCAGGAAATCTGCGCCTGCTCCGTTTATTTCCTGTTTAACCACCATCAGTTTCCTGTCTGTGAATGAGCGCTCACACTCAGCTTTTCTTTCACCACGTGGATGTGACGTGGAGGACGTCCAGCCAGTCAGCACCTCGAGAAACACACAGAGGAACCTGCTGATCTCTCTGTAACTCATATTCTCACTGACAGGATGTTCTCAGACCTGGTGTTGATAGCGGAGGTGTTTGTGTTTGTGTATCTGTGAGCGCTGACTTTTTTTTTTAATTTCCACATTTATACTCACCTTCCCCACTTCCTATCTATCCTTTCTTCTCTCTCTTCAGTCGTAGCTCAGGATTACCACCATGGAGTTGATTCCCCAAGTGTTTTATTCCTCTTATACCACAGCAATTTACCAACAACTGCAATATTTTATTAATTAAAGAACAATGTTTTACTTTTTATCTGTTTATAGCTACATTTAATGTCAGTGAAATGAGTTAGTTCCTGTTGTCACTTACGTTATAGCAGCTATAAACACTCGTTCCCTCACCAGCCTCTCTTTATTCTCTCTCTTCAAATCAAAACGCAGCTTGTTACGCACGTTACTGAGAAACCGCAAAGAAGCGTAAACTCCTCTGTCCTGAAGATGTCGGAAAACTTACAGTTACAGCTTTAACTCTGACTGTTACAAAGCGCTGACACTGGAGACTCCTTCCATCAGTGTTACATAAACACATTTCTCCTTACAGAAAACTTCACCATGTCAAGGGTTACACATGTTTGTAATCTGAATATCAGGATTGTTTGCTAACTGAGATCTGGGAAGGAAAAGACTCAGAGTTTAAATGCTGAACAAATGAAATACAAGACTGAGAGAAAGAAGTCAAGAAGAAGAGGAGAGAGAGAGAGAGAGAGAGAGAGAGAGAGAGAGAGAGACGAAGGGACTAATGAGACGTGTGACATGGTGAATTGTGGGGCATTTTACTGCATACTGGGGCAATAACTCAGGGAGAGGAATGAGAGAGAGTGAGGGGAGGGTGGGGGTTGAGAAAGAGAGAGGAATGAAAGGGATGGGAGAGAGAGGGATAAGAGGGAGGGATGAGAGGGATGTGGTCACTGATGGAATGAGCTGGATGGTCAGTCTGGACAACAGAGTGCAAAACAGAACCTGCTTTTTTCTTTTATTCTGGATGTGAGACGGTTCTTCAACCCTCTGCAGATGGAACCACGGCAGAACCACGGACTCGGGCAGGTAGGTGGAGTTTAAAAAAAAGAGAAAAAGAAGCCAGAACTCACTTTGATCCTGGATCCATTTGGGTTTTGGTCTTTTTTGTGGATTAAACAGCACTCAGTGTGTTTGCTCTGAATTTCCTGACCTTAAGATCTACACAGCATCGAGAAGCTCTTTCACACGTCTCCTTTGTTTGTGTCACGCTACAGTCACGCTAGCAGGTGACGAGCATCTCATGTTGCTTGTAGATGGTCTCTTGTGGGCGTGGCCTGTCCAGCATACACAGTAGTAGCTATTTGTAGCTTCTAAATCTAACTAAATTAAATAAAGCACTGATCAGAGTGAAAATCATGTGTGTGATTTATGTGTTACGAGCTCGGCTTCGTTCTCAGATTAGATTAGCAAAGCGAGCTAACTGTACTAGCTACGTACACTCACCAGAGAGAGCGACGATCTCTGCTACTTCCTTCCGAGATTTATTTTTCTTCCTAACGTCTCTGTACACAAAGAGAGGTCGTATATAACAGGAGAAGATGAAACCATGCTTAAGTTTTTGTCCATTTTTGTGTTAAACTGTAAACAGGAACTAAAGTTGTGAGCGGGGAACTGAAGAAACGTCACACCACACGTGACATAGGATCGGTCCGAGGAGTTATTCACGATGATCGTTTGGATTTGTCGCTTTATAAACTTGTACCAAATTTGCACAGAATTGAGGAAAATCTCTGTTTAAATGTCGCTGAAGTCCTGCTCAGTGTTGTGACCGTGCGTAGAAGATTAGCGATCGCCTGTGGCTTTGTCGTGTAAAGACTGACGCTACAATCCACCAGGACGAGATCGAGTACAATTCTGAAGAAATCCAAGGGGTTCGTGTGTGAACAGAAGCTGAAACGTTACCAGGAAAGACGTGCTGATCCCTTTAATGGTGGATTTGTTCGTGATTTGTTCGTGATTTGTTCGTGATTTGATGCGGAGGGAATGCTGATGATGCTCTGGGGTTTGGGATTGTTTTTAGCTTCATAAGACTGTTATTTACTGCTTTAGATCAAATCCAGGTTTAGAAGAATGCAGAATGTACCAAAATAACTCTACATCTACTTTAAGAATCTTTATGACCCTCGTTATGCTAAGTGCTCGTGTGCTGTGTGTTAGCCGCTTCCCTCGCTCATATCTCCTCCATCAGATAAACGCTGTAATCAGCGCTGCATTTCCTGATGAACACACATTGATTTCACTGAGTTCTCTCTCGCAGGTGGAACTGCTGAGCTGGTCGACTCGAGGACGTTTACAGAGCGAGATGCTTCTTCATTAGCTCACAGTAATTAATGAATGCTTTCGGTTATTGGTTCAGGCTGAACGTTTCCTGTGGGATGGAAATTTATCCGATCTTCCCATCGGACTTCAGGGGAACGTCAGGGAACCGTTTGTTTCTTCAGTCTGGTGTTGGGGGAAAAAAAAAGCCACAAACGTTTATGATGGTTTGAAGTTTACAGGTAATGAGACTCTGTAATGTCACACAAAGAAAGAAAGAAGGGAAGAAAGGAAGAAGGAAAGAAAGAAAGAAAGAAAGGAAGGAAGAAAGAATCAAGGAACAAGTTTAAAAAAAATTGATAAAGAAAGAATCAAGAGTGAAAAAGGGAAAGAAAAAGAGAGAAATGAAGAATTGAAAAGCCACAAAAATGAAAGAAAGAAATGAAAAGAGAAATAAATTTTAAAAAAAGAATTGAGAATGAATTGAGAAAGAAAGAATAAATAAAGAAACAAGAAAGAAAGAAAGAAAGAAAGAAAGAAAGAAAAAGAAACAACTGGGAAACTAAGAAAGGAAAGAAAGAAATGAAAGAAGAAATACATAAAAAAGAATCAAGAATGAATGGAGAAAGAATAAATAAAGACTCGAAAAGGAAGAAAGAATAAAAACCTGTAAAGAGAAAGAAAGAATGGAGAAGCAAATAAATGAAAGAAAGAAATGAAAGGAGAAAGACATATAAAAGTATGGATAATGAAATGAGAAGGAAGAAAGCATAAAGAATCTAGAAGAAAAGAAAGAAACAAGAATGACTCAAGAAAGAAAGAAAGAAAGAAAGCTCCAAACAAGTTGTTGATGTTCCAAAAGTCGTGAAGTAAACAATCTTAGATAGAAATCTTTGTTTTTGTCGTTTGTTCGGCGTTAGGAATGTGATGACGTCATCAACCCCTCCATCAAAATCCGCACACATGAAGGGAATTTTATCTTCAAGGATCTCGGTTTGTATTTTACAGGAAAGTGAATCAGTTTAGTGTAATTTATAGCCTGGAGTCGTGAGTCATGGAGTCAGTGATTCAGTGAGTTAAAGTGATTCACTGTGAGTCGTTCTGGAGCTGTGAAGTAAATAACAGCCGTGGATTAAAAGTCGTCCTCGTCGAATGTCTCGCTTCTGAGCCACTCGAGAGCGCGATGATGGTGATGATGGTGATGATGGTGATGATGATGATGATGATGATGATGATGATGGTGATGATGATGATGATTCGACTCGTTTTCTTTTCACCTGCTCTTTAACTTCACAAGATTATTTTCTCCATCTGCTTTACAACATGAAGAGTCGTTTAGCGTTAATGCGTCTAATGAAAAGGTTGGATTGTTTTGAAATGTTAGTGGTTGTAATATTGTCGTGTGTGTGTGTGTGTGTGTGTGAGGTTTAATGGAAAAGCTCACATCCTGCTCGTGATGTTTATGAACTCTTCGTTCTTCCCCCGAGGTTCTGTGTTTTTATCAGAGAACCCACGCTGGATAAAGAATAAAAGTTCCTGGGAGGAGTTCAGCCTGAAAAAACACACGGCCTGTTTTCTCATCCTTTAAATAACAAACCACACGTCGCTTCATCACATCATCACGTTCATGACAGCTTGTGTATTAGGGTTATATTAAATATAATTAGCTGTAGAGACATAAATAATGCACTTTAATGCACTTTAACTGGTGTTTGAAGAAACATCTGGTCCACTGATGAACATCTGCTCTTTCACTTTATCATGTTTTTCACTTAAGACCTGAAAACTAATGAAAAAGTCATCTTCAAACGTTCTTCAATATTATAATGACATCATTTCCTGGTTTCTAACAGTCAGGCTTTATTCAGAGTGCTGTACATTAGATTAGATATTTCACATCACTGGACTGTGTGTGTGTGTGTGTGTGTGTGTGGGGATTTACTCGTCTGTTTTAGTTAAAATGTCGACACTAGAGAAGTTTACACACACACACACACACCTTCCTTTTTAACTGCTGTACAGAACATAACATCTTTTACTCAGGATAAAGTGTTTTGCTTCGACGTGTTCGACTGAAACAATAGATTTTTATGTAAATAGTGTATAATCTGGCTGAAATAGAAACTTTATTACTAATACAAGGTCTGCTCTATTCTTCTTTAAATTCTTTAGGAATTTCTTGTTTCTAAAAGCCTGTAATTCTGCACACTCCGGTTCGGGGGTCTGACGTAATCATCCTGTGTTACTGAGTCCTAATGATCTCATTCCCACCTTTCAATAAGGAAGGAATAACACACTCCACACTGTGCGCTTACAGGAAACTAATCCACGCTGAGTTACTCTTCCCTCTGACCTCACGGTGTGGAGCGTCTTATTCCACTTATACCACAGCCATTTACTGACACATTCGACCTTACAGCTGCGATAAACACTCATTCCCTCACCTCTCTCTCTCTCTGTCTCTCTCTCTCTTTCTTTCTTTCTCTGTCTCTCTCTCTCTCTGCCTCTCTTTCTTTCTTTCTTTCTTTCTCTGTCTCTCTCTTTCTCTGTCTGTCTCTCTGTCTTTCTCTCTTTCTTTCTTTCTCTGTCTCTCTCTCTTTCTCAATGTCTTTCTCTGCCTCTCTTTCTCTGTCTCTCTCTTTTTATCTCTTTCTCTCTATCGCTGTCTCTCTCTTTCTTTCTCTGTCTCTCTCTCTTTATCTCTTTCTCTCTATCGCTGTCTCTCTCTTTCTTTCTCTGTCTCTTTCTCTGCCTCTTTCTCTCTGTCTCTTTCTTTGTCTCTCTCTGCCTCTCTCGTTCTGTCTCTTTCTCTGTCTCTTTCTCTCTGTCTCTCTCTCTCTGTCTCTCTCTCCTTCTCTTTCTCTCTCTCTCCTTCTCTGTCTGTCTCTCTTTCTCTGTCTCTTTATCTCTGTCTCTTTCTGTCTGTCTGTCTGTCTGTCTCTCTCTCTCTCTCTCTCTCTCTCTCTCTATATCCAGCTTGTCATTTTACCAGAATAGCATAGCGAAGCATAGACTCCTCTGTCCTGAAGACTTTGCCATGCTGGGAAACTTTACAAAGCGCTGACACTGGAGACTCCTTCCATAAATGTTAAATGTCTCCTAAAAAAAAAAAGTCATCACATCAACGATTACAATTTTTTTTCTTTGTTAAACAAAAAAAAAAAGTCCCAGTGAATGAGCTGTTACTATGGAAACAATAATGCGTTAGAGCAAGCGCATTAATCTAAACCTAATGTCCATGTTACAGAAGGAACTGCAGTCCGAGCCGCGCCGTTATACAGAAATGATGCGCAGCTTCTGACCAATCAGATTCGAGTATTTAACCGCGCTGTAGTGTGAGTTTTATTGAGTCGGGACATCAGCAGCAGAGCTTCATACGTTCTTCATGATTTAAAGCAGTAAAACATCATCAGCATCAGAACAGGATTTCCTTCAAGCATGTTTTTAAGGCTGATGCTGCACTTTTTTTCCTTGGAATGTGAATGTTACCTCATTTTTTATTATTTTTTAGTTTTTTGTGCCAGCAAGGAAAATGTGGTTATGTGAAAAGAAAAGAGACGACGTGTGCAGGATCAGGAATCGTGAGGAGGAGGTCCAGGTCATCGTGTTTACGAGCTGGTTCTGAGGAGTCGCAGTCCTGACTGATGAATAAAGTTTATGTGAAAATAGTGATCACTTTCACGCAGATGTATACGATCTCGTGATACGACATTGTTCCTAATTTTTTGAGCATTTCCAGCTCAGGCGTGTTTTTGGCGTGTATCAGGCCACACATGAGATGTTGGAAAATGTGGTGGAGAAGCCGTGTGCTCGATGCCAACGTCAACAGCACGGCGTGGGGAGGCGCTACGTTCATCTGACTGGCCTCTGTGTGTGTGTGTGTGTGTGTGTGTGTGTGTGTCATTCTCACTACACTACTAAGAGCTGAATAATGAGAAGGAAAAGCTGTGAATGAGATCGACTGACATTTACTCGAGGTAGGTGACGTTCTAAAGTTTGGAGTTTAGTCCTAAACGTGGAACCCGGTTCTTTATTTACATTTCAGCTGCTCGGTTCTGCAGTTTTAGAGATTATTTCTGTAGATCTGTTCATCTAGTGTTTACATTTATTATTTAATATATAACAATATTCTCGATTTAATAGATCTTTTAAAAAGGGTTCCTTTGGAGAGTTCCTTGCTGCCTCAGAACACTCTTTGGGAGAAAAATACTTTTCAGAGGTTCTTCATGAGTTCTTGGATGGTTAAGAGTTTCTAAACTTCATAAAAAGTTCTACTTTCTTGGAAACACACACTTCTGTGTTTTCTATTATGGATTGTATTGCAGTGAAGAATCATTAAATGTTCCTTTTCCTGGGTTCTTATATAGTTAAAGGTTCTGCACAGAACTCCTTCTGGGAAACACACACTAGGAATATCAGAGATTTTATGTTGTTGT
>CM040469.1:625351-639957 GCA_022758105.1 Pangasianodon gigas | reverse complement strand
TTGTCCCTTTAATGGTTCTCTGTAGAACTACTGTTCATCCTAATAACAGTGAAGAAATTATTCTAAGATGGTATGGATTTTTATTTTTATTTAATTGATTGATTATTCGTTTGTATGTTTGTTTGTTTGCATTTTTATTTCTTTTTATTTCTTTTTTTTTTTTTGGAAATATGAACTGTTTGTAAAATCCTGCAATTCAATTATTTTGTTTATTATTTTATCATTAAAAAAATCATATCTGGATATTTTGACAACAATTATAGACAATTCCAAATTTATTTTGGTTTCTAATTTAAAATATATATTGCTGACTAAAGCATGCTGGCAAAACCCCTTTCTATATATGTATATATTTTGCATATGTAAATATATTAAAAAAATTCCTATTTTAATTACATTTATGTACATACTTTTTTGTTTTTTCGAAATTTTTTGTTTTATATACTATTTTATTTGTAGAAATATTTACAAATATTTATGCTTGAAACTGAATGTTTGTAAAATCTCATAATGGAATTTAATATTATTTTATCTTTGTGGTTTTTTACTTATTTTTTTTACAGAATCAGACTGAAGCTAAACTTTTACCTTTTAAATTGGATTCCTCACGAGTTCTTTGCTTTTTTAAAAGGAGTTATCGTGTCCTTTAAAGTTCCTCCCCTAGTGTACGACATAAAGAACCTTTTTCTTAACACTGTATTTAGCTCCAGTTTAGAGTATTATGGTTCTGAGTATTCTTAGTGTAAAAAAATATTTAACTAAAATAATTTTAGCATTTAAATTACATTTTAACAGTGATGTGTTCAGCATAGACAACGTTCTTCACCTTGTTTATTTCTTAATAATTATAAATTCAGTGTTCTGGAGTCCAAAACTCAATACACAACCTGAACACCTCACAGCGCAGTATGTAGGAAGTGTTGACCAGTGTCAGGAAGGAGTCTCCAGTGTCAGGAAGGAGTCTCCAGTGTCTGGAAGGAGTCTCCAGTGTCTGGAAGGAGTCTCCAGTGTCTGGAAGGAGTCTCCAGTGTCAGTAGAGATGGGGTTTAAGTGTCATTAGTGACAGAAGACAATCAAAAGCAGTGCAGCTTGAGCATCGGGACAGCAGATGGAGTCGTGTGCACTTTCCTGTGTGTGTGTGTGTGTGTGTGTGTGTGTGTGTGTGTGTGTGTGTGCGCGCATTGTAGATTGCTGTGTCATGTGCTCCCACTGTGCTGTGTTTATTTTTTCTCTCTGTACACACACAGAGCTGTGGATTTGTGTAGCGCTGCTGTTGAGTAACTGGCTCGTGACTCATGTTCTATTTGCTCTTTAGACATAAACACCACAGTGTAAATACGGAACACTTCTTTATTTCCTTCTGAGCAGAAACACAACATTCTTTTGGTTCTTCGCTGGTTCTTGGCTGGAATGAAGTTGATGTCTTTGAAAGTAAACTAGGAGGTGTTAGGTGCTTTATTATAAAAAGCTGTTTTTTGTTTGTTTATGTTTTCAGACATTTTGGTTTTATTTGGGTGTTTGTTCAGAGTAGGCACTGACCCTCGGCGACCGGCTGAACTATGCGCCGACCCTGACCCCTGACCCCTGACCCCTGACCCTGACTCCTCCCCCGACCCCGACTCCAACCCCGACTCAGAAACATGATCTGTGACACCGTTATGAAGCAGGACTCAGAGTCAAACAGGAAGGACATTTATTCACACTGGAATAGTACGACAGCATCTCTGTTCACATAAATGAATCATGTTCACTGAGATTCACTCAGATAAATCAAATCTGAATCAGTCATACGAATCAAATTTCGACTCACTCATGAATCAAACAGCATAAAGATAAAATAATATCAAGTTCCATTATGAGATTTTACAAACATTCAGTTTCAAGCATAAATATTTGTAAATATTTCTACAAATAAAATAAAACATTTGAAAAAAGCAAAAAAAGTATGTACATAAAAGTAATTAAAATAGGAAAGTTGTTATAGATTTACATATACAAAATATTACATATATAGAAAGGGTTTTTTCCCGCATGCTTTAATCAATAATTGTCTATAAATGTTGTCAAGGTAAAATAGCATTTAATTGTGTTGCAGGATTTTACAAAGTAAAAAAGAAGAAGAATTTAAAAATTATTTCTGAAAAAAGGAAATAAAAATGAAATAAAAATGCATCAATTAATCAAATTTGAATCACTCATATGGATCAAATTTGATTCATTCAGAAGAATCAGATTTGAATCACGCAGATGGCTACAATTTGAATCACTTAAATGAATCATTTTAGCACTGTTACCTCACACCTCCGGGGTTGGGGGTTTGAATCCTGCCTCCGTTCTGTGTGAGTGGAGTTTGCATGTTCTCCCCGTGCTTTGGGGGTTTCCTCCAGGTACTCCGGTTTTCTCCCCCAGTCCAAAGACATGGGTTGTAGGCTGATTGGCATTTCCAAATTGTCCATAGTGTGTGAATGAGTGTGTGAGTGTGTGTGATTGTGCCCTGTGATGGACTGGCACCCCGTCCAGGGCGTCCCCTGCATTGTGCCCCGAGTCCCCTGGGATACCCTCCAGGCTCCCCGCGACCCTGTGTAGGATAAGCAGAACAGAAAATGGATGGATCCAACTTGAATCACTCAGATGAATCAAATGTGAATCACTCATATGAACTGAATTTGATTCATTTACATTAATCAAAATTGAATCACTCATATCGATCAAATTTAATTCATTCATATGGATCAAGTCTGAATCACTTAGATGAATCAAATTCTCTATTTAATACTATTAGGAGCTCATTTGATCTGGTGATTCAGATATGAATCAAAGTTTAGGATATTAGTCAGGATGTCCTGTGAGCTTTGTGGTCACTTTGAGTTTTATTTAAACTACAAACAGCCACTAAAGTTTAATCTAGCATTAAAATAGCTTAAGTTAACGTGTGTGTGTGTGTGAGAGAGAGAGAGAGAGAGAGAGAATATTAGTTTCACTTTTAATGGAGTAAAATTTTGACACCAGGAATATAATATTCTGTATTTTTTCCACGTCTGGTTTCGCGTGTATGCGTGTGATCAGTACAGCGACGCCTGAAGCGCTTTTAAATGCGGACGTTCTTCTCGACTGGAGGAAGTTGTGAACAGAATTGTGAGCTTTCCTGATCTTTGATCTTGTCCTTCGTCCCCTGAAGGTTGCTGGCGGCTCCACATCTGTTCCAGCTTTTCCTCCACCATCAGACACTCGCCTCGGCTCATCCTCTAATTACTGTCACTTCCTGTTCATCCGTGCGACTCTGAGGTGGACTTACAGCGGCATTTTAGTCATTTTCTGGAAACTGAGATGAAGAAAAGCTTCGAGTGGGCCGTTTATAGTTAACGGCGCCAATCCCCCTTGCTCTCCTTTTTAAATTTTTTTCCCTAAAGACTGCCATTGTATTGAATCATGACATCAGTGCCGTTAATCGCTTCCAGCCCGAGCCGGAGCGGGTTCATTCCTCTCCGCTTCCAGCACAAGCAAATATGAGAGACGGCGCATGACATCAGAGGGGCGACGGCTGTTATTTAGGTCTCTCTGCTCAGGCTGAAGAACACAAAGCTCTGGATTGTGAGAGGTCTGGAGTTTTTTTGGGTTTTTTTTTTCAAGCCCTGCTGGTTTGCATTAACACATCCAACTTCGTCCCTCACGGGCGAGGCCCCCCTTCTTCTTTTCATTTCATTTTTCTTCTCGCTGTCATTTTTCTTTTTGGTCTGCTCTTTGTTTTTGTAGGCTAGAAGGCGGGAAGGCGGGAAGGCCCTCGGCGTGAGCTGGAGGAAAAGACTTTCCCCCTGCATTCTTGCTGAACTTGAAAGTCACTCATAGTTTAGCTGAAATCCAGAAAATAATTACGATGAAGCTAAAACGAGGCTAAGATGTGGAGCGTTGGGGTTTAGTTCTCGCTCAGGCACGTGTGTGGAGCCGGAGCTCAGAGACTCGGGGAAATGTCCAGTTGGAAATCTCATCCATGACATCATTGTTTGTCTGGAGCGAGCCAACAGCGGCTTTTATTACTGCCTTTTATAAGAGACAAAACGCAGGCTCATGAGTGCCTTAAAGTGCAACTTACCTTCTTTTATTTTCACACTTAATATCATTGGGACTGGAATTAATTCTGTCGAATTAATTCTCTGTGACCGAATTTTTATAACCTTTTCTCTAGGCTTAACAATGCGTTTGACTTATACAGTGTGAATTACACAGAGACATTCAGAGGAGGTCAGACAGCTGTTAGTTAACAGAAAAGAAAAAAAGCTGTGTGTATGAATCTGTAGCTAGCATCATATATTCGAGCAGGACACTCTACTCTGAATAAATAAATCCAAAATATTGACGTTCAGTTCGATTCTTGCTTGTTTGCTCTTTCTGAGTATCCCAGATGTTTTTCCTGAATTGAACTCAACTGAATTTTAGGAATTATTTTTCCTACCTGTGTTTTTGACCTGAATTTATTCCTGAAACCTGAATCCTAAGATAGTTGAATTCAGAACCAATATTTTTAAATATCTTAAGATTCACATTAATGTTTACACATTTACACTTTTTTTTAAACATTATAAATTCAAGTTCAGTATCTGAACCTTCAGTGACTTTGACTTCACTCCATACAGAGGTGAAATAGAGTGTAAATAAATCCCAGCGTGAAGACTAGCAGTGAAAATGAATAAAATAATCGTAAGTGGTTTGTGAAAGTTCTTATTATGGACATGAGAGTTCTGTGTGTGTGGAAAAATCAGGTATGCGCTGAGGTTTAAGAGACACGTGTGATCCATATCTGAGACGTTAATGAGTGAGAAGGGCCTCGAGCGGATTCTAGCCTCGGCGTTATCGACTAAATCTTCGTGTTGATTGGTTCGTGGTTTGGATGGAATGCAGTTCTGTATTTTTTCATAACTTTTTGTTTTGTTTTCTTTTGGGTTTGGTTAGAAAATGTGATGAAGTCGTTGGGGCTGTGTGTCAGCGTATGAGTGTGTGAGTATGTAGGGAGGATTAATGGACGGATGTTGCTGTGACAGGTGACTGTGTGTGTGTGTGTGTGTGTGTGTGTGTGTGGACGGACAGCTGTACTTACCCGCTATAGAAACAAGCACAGCACTACAAGTGGGTTAAAATAGACACGTCGCTCAGACACCAGCTCACACACGTCCCTGCTGTCGCTGTCGCAGTGTCGGCTCTGAACGGTTTATTTGGTCGTCCACACACACACACACACACACACACACATTTACAGACTTTTCTTTTCCCTTTGGCAATCTGTCGTTTGAACTTAGGGATGCAGTGGCGCCAAAGGAAGCAATCAATTCTCTGAAGAGAAACGTCCAGGCTACTAATTAGTGTCCGTCGCCAGTTTCGTCCCAAGGTGCCCTTGTAAAAACCTCGCTGCCATCTGGGAATTATTTTCTACATTCTCTCCTTATCTACCACTATTCACAAAAAAATAAATAAAAATATAAATAAATAAATAAATAAAACACTCCTGTTTTTGAGGGCACTTGGGACAATCACACTTCAAACAGCCACTCGGTCTCCTTTTGGCCCAATCAGACCTTCTGTAATTACACACACACACACACGCACACACACGCACACACACGCTCCTCATGCAATCCCTACACACGTATACAGTATAAATTAAAGTGTAAACAGTTTGGACTGGAGCTGATGTGTGAATCACAGCAACATGTCCTTATAGAAGTATAGAAGAAGATCAGAAAGAGCTGTGATTTTAGAGAATCGGATTCTAATCTCGATTAGGTTCTGGGTTTTGGTTCTGATTCTGGTTCTTTCTGCATTCAAGACTTCATGACAGTTTCTCAAAATGGAGGAGCCTCAGTATAGCTGAAGCAAAATGTGTGAATGTTTTCAGCAATTTACAAATAAATCTGAGAGAAATGTTCTGAGAGATTTTCCTGTGGGTTCCATCTTGTTTTCACCCTCACTGTACCTTTACAATGTCTGTATAAAAGATTAACCGCTACGTGCTAGCCAGCTACATTGTTAGCCGCAGTCTTTTCGCAAGGCTCTGGCCTTAACTAGAATATTTGCTCATAAAATCCACTAAAATCTGTTTAGTAACCATGACAACGTCAGACTGGATCTCATTTAGGACAAGCTGTTGGAGAAGAACAACGTCTTTCTTACTTAATAAGATATCATGACTGTAGCATAACGTTAGCTAGCTTACTAGCATGTGCTAGCATAATGGTGTGTTGTGATTAGATGACAAAATGTTCATTAGCATGAGTTTTAAGATTTTAAGGATGCAGGAGAAGCGAAAGCAAACTTTGTCAATTTTGTCAAGTTTAAAAAAAAACATTTTGTAAAGAGATGCCTACTTTTGTTACGATGCTTCTAAACTGTTAATATGTTTTTTTTAATTTAATTTAAAGTACTTCCTTTATTTTTATATTTATAGTTTCATTTTAGGTTTATATATTTATTTTACAATGACTTGAAATATTTTATTATTATTATTTATTCTGTATACTATATATACAGCTTTGTGTACTTATTTTTGTATTTATATTTTCACTTCCTTTTTTAGTTTAATTTTATTAAAATAAATATATCATTTTTTATTTTTATTTAAATTTTTATTTGAATTCTTTTGCGCTTTTTTCATGTAATTTTTATAACTTTTATAACTGTTCAGCACTTTGAGCTTCCACGTGTTTGAACAGCGCTCTATAAATATAAATTATTTATTTATTTATTTTCTTTTTTGTCCATGCATTAAATATAGATTTCTGTTCCATTGAATCCCTTCATTTTTTTAATTTTTAAATTTTTTTTTTTGTGCATTTGTTAAAATAGTTTAATTCAGTACAGACATAGTTGCATTCTAAATCAAAAATATATAAAACTGACTGATTCACAAAAATAATAATAATAATGGAAAAGTCCTGTACACCCCTAAACCTCTCAGTGGTTTGGTCCACTTATTGTGAAGCTCTTATTTATTTATGATGTAATATTACTGGATCCTTTAAATTTCTTGGTTGCAGATTCTTCTTTTGGGTTCTCAAAAAAATTTCACCTAAAAGATCTTCCTTATATCTAAATCCGTCTCCCGGTTCTGCTGAGTTGGTTCTAGAGCGGAAAAGTCTGCAGTAATGTAGGACAATGTAAAGCCAGGTGTATAATTCTTACTCTCTATGTCCCTGTTTGCTGAAGGATCTATTAATAGATGTACATCTCTCTCTCTTCCCCCCCCCTCTCTCTCCCTCTCCCTTTCTCTCTCCCTCTCTCTCTCTCTCTCTCTCTCTCTCCCCCTCTCTCTCTCTCTCTCTCTTTTTCTCTCTCTCGACCCACACTAACATTCTTCCACTGCCTTCACAGAGGCGGAAAAACGACCTCTCATTCTTTTAGTTTCATTCTTGCCTCTCTCTCTCTCTCTCTCTCTCTCTCTCTCTCTCTCTCTCTCTCTGTTCTCACCATCCATCAGCTCTTGGCTCGGCGTCGGAGCTTCCCGAGCGAGTCCCACCCCCCTTCCTCATGTCCTTCCATTCACACAGCACATGCCCTTTCTTTTTTTTTCCTCTGAGGCCCCCCTCCTTTCATCACACTCGCTCCTCACGAGCAGGACAGAGCAGAGCAGGAGAAGGAAGGAAAGAAGGAGTGTGTGTGTGAGAGAGAGAGAGAGAGAGAGTGTGTGTGATAGAGACCTGGAGAGCAGAAATGGTGTGTGTGAGTTGTTACGGGTCTGATTTCGAAGCTGGCCGTCCTCTGCGGTCCGGCCTGGATCTCTACGGGAGTGTGTGTTAGCCGGAAGGAAGGATGTGGTGTTTGCAGTGTAACTCGGAGAAGACCCAGTCTCTGCTGGAGCTGGAGCTGGATGGATGGTAAGGCGGTGTGTGTTTATGATTAGCTCTCAGTGTGTATGGTGATGTGTGTATACACAGTGTGTATGGTGATGTGTGTATACACAGTGTGTATATGGTGATGTGATGTGGTCTCTACGGAGAACTAAGGAAGGATCCGCACACCGTGGACGCTTTTGTAGGAATATCTGGACATATCCGAAATGATGGAAAGCTCTATCTTCTCTAGAGAGAACTCCATGCATGTCTGAGTCGAACAATTTTATCTGAAGTCTCTTTAAGTACTATTCGGACGGGATTAGTTTTCCAGACGTGTGTTAAGTAACGTTCCTGGAGGACGTGTGTAGTAATTCTGATTGATTCTCAGGGGATAAGTGATCTCTGTCTTCACCACTACACACTACACTACACCTCACACACTTCATCTTAATACACACTGATTGTTTTGTTCTTTATGAGAAGTGCTTGTTGTAGGGGACGTGGCCACATTCCATCATAAGTAGGTCACATGACCATAAAATGTACCTGTACCTGTCCTAGGAACTCAATAACACACCCAAAACCCCTGGAAGCGTCACTTCTCTGACACACCCTTTTAAACATTCTGTATTTTAAACTTCGATAGTAAAACGCGAGCGCTTCCTGGAGCGTCTTTACTCCGAATAAAATACTTTTTTTTTTCATACAGGATATAACGCAATCTTCACCAACATGTCCGTTCAGACGGGATGTTTATTACCTGCAGTTATTTCTACTGCTCAGTTTATGGAACATAAAATAATCTTTCCAGTTGCATGACTGACACGACGGATTCAGACTAAAATCCAAGAGATACTCCGGGAATAATTACATTACACCCCTCCACATGGAAAACTAATCCCGTCTGAATAGAGGTTTAGCTTTTTGAAGCAGAAGTTTTATTCAGTCAAGTGAAAAACGTGACATGTCCACCCTCGAGTGCTGATAAGTAACTTCCGTCTATGCTTGGAAGGACAGTTGAGAATGCCACAGAGGTTTGCGTTGTTCCCTTTGACCTTTTGACTAAACACGTTTTATGTCCTCTCAGTCAAGGACAGGTGTATATCTATATCTGTACATAACTGAATTATTACTGAAGGTCTTCAAGATGCATAGCGTCAGGCTTCAGTTGTTAAAAAGAGAGATGTTTCAGGAGAGACTTTATGGTTTATTTATGAAGGCATCTAACTGACGCTGTTTAAATCTGGCTCTGTCCATGCCTGCCTGCTGGGTGAAATACATTAGAGCTTGAAGTGTTGTTTAAATCCTTTTTAATCTCATTTGGAATGTGCAAAGCTACAGTAAGTAGTCCTTCAACCAAAAAACATCCAAGCAGCTTTGCATTTAGCCGTCCTCTACACACGAGCTGTTTTTTTTTTAGTCTTGCCGTGATATATTGGACATAACGGTGTCACATTTCACCCGTGCCAGGCCAGATCAGGAAACAGCTTGCATAAGGGAACTCTCGTGCTTCCTCAAGTTCAGATGGACATTAAACTCACTCCAAGCAGCACAGCAAGCAGCTTTGCATTATCACCCCAAAGTCCAGAACTGATCATAAAGACCGGTCGATTTGAACGTCCCTCTGTACAAACGATGCTTTTTTGCCGATTGCATAACGTCTGGCTGTAATCGTTTGCCCAGCCAGCTCTACCGCAGCTTCTTGCCAACTACGTTACACCACGCTGTCTCTCGCAAGCTGGTCACGGCTCATCTTAAAAAACAGCAATTGTATTGCTGTGTTAGCGTTTGTGGTTGTTTCAGTCACAAGGCCATGACTCATGTCTTTATTAAAAACATTTAGACGTTATTCATGTGCTGGAGAAGGTTCAGGAATATAGGAGTCATTTCTATCACTTCATACACTGGCAAAAAAAAGGGACAAATAATGTCAGTGTACACTCAGGGGTCGAAATTACATACCGTACCTTCTACAGGTTTTAAATGTACACTTTTAGAAAAAAAACAGTTCTAGCTTTCTAACTGGGTTCTGCTTGAAACCTTTTTTAATAATTAAACACTCTGTTGTAGGGTTTTACATAGAAAAAAGACAACGCTAAAGACAATCTTGGATAGTTCATGGTTCTAGCATTATTTCAGAGTTTTATTGTTCCTGCTTCTACAGTTCTACAAAAAACGCTTTAAATTTAGTCTTCAGACTAAATAATGCTTTAAGGTGCTAGATGGAACCTTTTTTTTTTTTTCTAACAGGGTACTTATAGGTGCAAAAGATGTCATTCTGAGGGTACTACACCAATGACTTGCAGATTTTACCTCTATGACTCAGGTGTACCACCCCAACCATCCCAATGATTTGAGGATACCACCGTAATGACTTGTGGTTTTTACCCTCCATGATTTGAGGATTCTACCCCAATGATTTGAGGATACCACCCCAGTGACTGGAGGTTTTTATTGCAATGACATGAGAGTACCACACCAACGACTTTTATCTTTTACCCCAATGACTCAAGGGTACCACTGCAATAACTGGAAGGTATCACCATAATGACTTGAGGATTTTACCCCAGTGATCCTAGACTATCACCCCAATAACTCAGTTTTATCCCAATGACTTGATGGTTCCACCCCAATGACTTGGGGATTTTACCCCAATGACTGGAAGGTTCCACCCCAATGCCTCAAGGGTATCATCCCAAAAACCTGAAGCGTGTCACACCAATAACTTGAGGATTTTACCCCAGTGACTTTATTGCAATGGATTTTATTGCAATGACTCAAGGGACCACCATAGTAACCGGAGGTTTTTAACCCAGTGACAATGTTTTTATCCTGATGACTGGAGGGTACCACCCAGCAACCCCTGGATTTTAGCCCAATGACTTAATGACTTGGTTCCACCCCAGTGACTCACGTGTGTTACCATAACAACTGGAGAATTTTACCCCAATGATTTGAGAATATCACTGCAGTTTATATCCTGAAGTGTACAATTCTGTACATTTTTTTTAAGAGTGTAAATTATTAACACATATCCAGTCTTTCTTCAACCAGCCTGTACATACAGGGTTTCTATCTCACAAAAGGTTCCATGTAGAACCCCTTTATATCACAAGAACCAATAACCATTCAAAGAACCTTTACAAAGTGATACAAATTGTGAAAGTTCACAAAGTCATCGTGATGTTGGGTAAATATTTTAATCAGTGTTTAACACTCACTTAAAATCGAAGTGAAAGAATTCAGTTATCGGAAGTTCTGCTGTTAAACTTTTCCGTGTGTGTGTGTGTGTGTGTGTGTGTGTGTGTGTGTGTGTGCTGAGTGATAGCACTTGGCAGATGTCTTACATTATGGATGTAGTGCCTTCGTAGTCGAGCATCACGTCGCTCACATCGGCGTATATACCTTTCTTTGAGAACATGTGGGGAACCACTTACAGATGCTTACATGCTGGAGGGTGATTACACAGACAGATATGTGCTACACACACACACACACACACACACACACACAGAGCTCAGGCCTGCTGTTCATTAACAGGTCGGATTCCCAGAACTTGTCCCTGCTCCCCCTTCCACACTCCTTCCCTCTCCTGCCGTCGATCCTTGCTTATTCATCCGACTGGGAATGTTGGAAAGTTTCCCGATGTTAACCCCAAGTTCTGCTTGTTAGGAACCCTAGGGAGTGCTCAAGGGGAAGGTGGAGGAAGAGTTGGAGGAATGTTTAAGAGTACACTCAGCTGGATAAACCCGATCCCGGCCTCTACTTGCCTCGGCATTCTCCCTCCATCAGGAAGAAAACGTCCAACTGAGAGTGCCACCTCAACCTCCCACCTCCACACCGGGAAATGAAACACCCCCTTTTTTTTTGCTAACACATGGCCTTCCAAACATTCCTATCATGTTAATCATTCCGGTGAATTTATTGCACTCTTATAGCACTCTGACTTGTGAGAGTTAAGTATTCCCAGACTCTCTCATCAGAGGTGACGACCTGAAATAAAGTGGCATTTATTGGCAGTTGCTGCCTCCAGCATTGGCTTTGAATTGGAAATTCTTGTAGGCTTTCCTGTTATTTATCCTAATTACATAAACTTCTCATAAAGTTCTACTTTGCTTTATATAATGTCCTTTTTTTGGTATGGCTTTATTGTGTATTTGTGCTCTTTGTGGTGGTCTAAATGGGTCAGATTCTTCTGGAAAGAATTTTAACACATGCACTGGGAGATGTAATAAAACAAATTATACATAGCTTTTAATTAGGTCATATTATTCATGCTTGTTTTGCGATTTACTCCAGTTCAGGAAGAAGCAGGATTTTGGGACACGCTCTCAGCCGTGTGTTAAAACTTTGCAGCTGTCGGCAGGTTGAATTAGTTAAAGTGACATCAGGAGTGTGGAGAATTTTGATGTGAAGTTATTAAAAGCCTTTATGTGAGGCATTGTCCTTCCTCCATCACGTCCTCAAACAGCTGTTCTTTCCGAAATGTTCTCTTTCCGACCTTGGCGTGGTCCGAAGGTGAGCCGGCCTTTAGGGAAAAACACTGAGCGCTCTGAGGGTCTTCGAGGTTTGAAGAACTTCAACACCTTTCCCTGCTCTGAGAGAAGAACAGAACATCTGTTTATGCCAAACTCACTGAAAATAGACTTATAATGACAGATGTTACATTTATGTAAGTAAACATTTAACTACGCAGCTATAAAACAGATGCAGGAACAATTCTGGTGTTCAGAAGAGACAGATGTGAGAGAAAGTCTTACCAAAGCTGTTCTTATGGACTTTTATTCAACTTGTCTGACAGTAAAAAGTAGATCCGGTTACTTTACACTTTCCTGATGTGTTTTGCCGTTTCCATACGCCATCAGAGACACGCAACTCCAAATCTTTCGCTCTGGAAATTTTTTTTTACAAAAATATCCATTTCCCATGAACATTTATCCCACTGTAGAATTCTGATTTGTGATTGGTCAGAAAGTGTTGATTAATTTTCCATAACAGCAGCTCTGACAGTAGTGCAGGTTTATATTAATGCGCTCGTTCTAATACGTTATCGTTTCTATAGTAACAGCTCATTCACAGGAACTTGTACAGATGGCGGACGCACGACTAATAATAAACACAAAGTAAGGAGACATTTAACATTAACATTTATGGAAGGAGTCTCCAGTGTCAGCGCTTTGTAACAGTCAGAGGTAAAGCTGTAACTTGAAGTTTTCCGACATCTTCAGGACAGAGGAGTTTACGCTTCTTTGCGGTTTCTCAGTAACGTGTAACAAGCTGCGTTTTTTTGTCTTATTAACTTGAAGAGAGAGAATAAAGAGAGGCTGGTGAGGGAACGAGTGTTTATAGCTGCTATAACGTAAGTGACAACAGGAACTAACTCATTTTACAAACATTAAATGTAGCTATAAACAGATAAAAGTACGTCATGTTGATCTTTAATAAATAAAAAATTGATATTGTTGGTAAGTTGCTGTGGTGTAAGAGGAATAAAACACTTGGGGACGTGCTGTTAGAGGAAAATAATCAACTTCAGGGTGGTAACAGTAACTCTGCTTCATCTTACAGTAACACACACACACACACACACACACACACACACACACACAGTGTTTAATTCCTGTAGAGGATTCCTCCTGCGTGGGAAGAGACCCACACATGGTTCCACTGATCATAAACAGCATGTTGTGTGTTCTTTTGCAACAAGCGTGAAGTCGTTCGCATCCTCGTACTCTCAGCTCCTGCGTTTGATTTCCACGCTGTTAAATTGAGTTAAAGCTTTCTGATTGGTTGCATCCCAGCAGCTCTTTCTGCTTCATCACATCTGTGTGTTTGAGTAAATCGAAAGTGACTTGTATTTGGAACATGGTTCCTCTTCCTGAAGAATAACAGGCTTTCATTCTGTTCCTGTGGTTTGCTCGCAGGAAACGGTCAGGTCACTCTATTTTTCACGATATACGCTCGTGAGTTGTGTCTGATACGCGAGAAGTGAAAATCCATACATCTGAAGATGTTTCCAGACAGGTTGCCTGAGCTCCATGTTCACGCCGTGGTGTAGAATCTCTCTCGTCTGCTGTGACTCGGCTTTACGTAACACCGAGCTGTGAACCGCTTCTCTTTGGCCTTCTGCAAACGCTGCGTGGAATTGGCACAGAGCGTTGCATGTGGAGTTTAGAAATCGATTGTTGGTGCAATTTCCATCGACAGACTGATACTGATACCAAAGACGCTGCAGTATCACTCAGACACCGGCTTCCTGATCTAATTCCTCACTCAGCTTTTTGCTTTCATGCAGAAAGATTCCTTCTGAACTGGGGATGGATCGGATAATACCATTTTTGTGATTTGCAAAATGGTAGTCCATTAGGTTCATCCGTTTATTTATTTTTTATTTTATTTTTCTTTGGTGTCAGCACTAAAGCAGTGAAGAGCAGCGTTTTTTTGTTTGTTTTTGTTTATTTTTTATTTAATGCATGGCAAGTCATCATGCAAATATTCATATTTAAGAAGACTTTTAGCTTGAGATGTACATTATATGCATCATAAAGCTAATTAGTCCTCCATTGCTGTGAAAGTCTGGTTCTATCCATCACAGGCACCGTTCACACACGGCATTAACGTGAGTCCTGAGTGATCAGATCACCAGTGAGCACTTGTGATCGGATTTTGTACATCGGTTCTGCTGGAGAAAGGCTGTCACACACATTTATCACATGTTTATGCATTTATTTTCAGGCAGAAATGTCCCACGCATCCCATCTCACACCTGTACACACTGTTTCAAAC
>CM040469.1:603579-620416 GCA_022758105.1 Pangasianodon gigas | reverse complement strand
GAGAGAGAGAGAGAGAGAGAGAGAGAGCTGTGCATCACAGTTTGATGTGGCAGATGGTGGAGGAGATTCAGCCCATCAGCGATTATGCAAGAAGTGTGAAAGTGAATTGCAGAGTGTCATAAGTGGCTTATAATTCTAACACTACACACTACACACTACACACACACACACACACACACACACTACACACACACCCACACACACACACACACACACACACACTACACACACACACACAGAGGCAGCTATCAGCGTTCAGTGCAGTGCTTCATATCTGAAAGTAAGAACATGGTGCTCCACTCTGTTTGTATAGCGTTAAGGTCACTTAGTAGAGTGTGTGTTTATGACAGCAGAGCGCGCCAACACCAACACCAACACCAACACACTAACACCAGCACCAACACTAACACACTAACACTAATACACTAACACTAATACACTAACACTAGCCCCAACACACTAACATACCAACACTAACACCAACACTAACACTAATACACTAACACTAATACACTAACACTAGCCCCAACACACTAACATACCAACACTAACACCAACACTAACACTAATACACTAACACTAGCACTAACACCAACACTAACACTAGCACCAACACCAACACTAATACACTGACACTAGCACTAACACACTAACACTAATACACTGACACTAGCACTAACACTAACACCAACACTCGCACACTTTAGTTAACATCACGCCTCTGTTCTCGTATTTCACCTCCAGCACTCAAACACAGTTTATTTCTAGCCCATAATTATCCTGCTTTAATTTTAATTATTAACCTACAGTGTTATATTCTTCTGATATTATAATATGGACTGAGTTATTTATCACACGTCTGTGTAAGTGCACTCTTAGAAGCATTTTTTGAAAATATGTACAAACGTACTCTTAGAAGTGTTTATTAGACATATGTCTAAGTATTTAGCTTTACCAGAATTATTTAACAGAAATATGCACAAGTATACACTCTTGGAATTATTTATTACATGTGCCTACAAGTGCACTATTAGAAGTATGTGCAAGTACACTTTTAGAGGTATTTATTGAAAGTATGTACAAGTACACCCTTAGAAGTACAGTATTTATTTAGTATTAGTATTTAGTATGTAGAAGTACGCTATTAGAAGTATTTTTATAGATGATGTACACTATTAATTTTTAGTAGAAGTGTGTATAAGTACACGCTTATATACTCAGAAGTATAGCATTTATTAGAATATGTATAGTATGCTCTTAGAAGTATTTATCAGAAGTATAAGTATGCTCTTAGAGGTATTTATTAAAAGTTTGTACACCTACACTCTTAGAAATAAAGTATTAGAAGTACTGTATATACAAACTCACTTTTAGAAGTATGCGTTTACAAGTCCAGTATTTTTACAAGTATGCAGAGGTATCCACTTAGAAGTATTTATTAGAAATACTTCTAAGTACACATTTAAAAATATGTATAGTAAAAACCCTTACAAGTATTTGTTAGAAGTATGCACAAGTATGCTCTTAGACGTCCAGAGTGTGTATAAATACACTCTCAGACCTGTTTATTAAAAACAGGAGTACACTCTTGGAAGTATTTATCAGAAGTATGTCCAAGTACTGTCTTAGACTTATTATTATAAGCATTTATAAGCATTTATACACTTAGAAGTATTTATTAGAAGTATGTTTAAGTACCCTTAAAGGTTCTGTGTAGGAACCTACAGCAGAATATTTCCCTTTAAAGGCTGGAACTCGGGTCTGATACGGAAACCTTTGGTTGTAGGGTTCTAGTACACTTTTAGAAATATTTAGTAGAAGTATGTACAAGTATTTATTACAAATAGGTATAAGTACCCGTAAAGGTTCCATGTAGAACCTTCCCTGTCAGACAGGGTTCCAATTTAGAGGCTAAGAACCCTTAATTACTCAATGAACCCTTAAAGAACTGCTGGAGTTTTTATTTAGAAACTATTAATAATTTTACATTGGAAGTTGCAGATTGTTTTACAATTATATTTAAATTTAAATTTCATGAAAAACAGGATTTAATTATGAATGTTGTTGATATTATTAGTAATGTTGGAGGAATAATACTACAGGAATCTTACACTAAATCCCTCATCTTTTTGTAATCTGGTGAAGAATTAACCCTTTCATGCATAAATTATAAAACATCACTGGATTTTTAGATGGTTTTATTGATCAATAATTGCATGCAAATTCAAATCCATTTTCTTTTTTTTTTTCTAAGAACTGTTAAAAGTTAACAGGAAGTAAAGCTTGGAGTAAAATGGGTTTAAAAAAGAAAATCACTGCTGAAAAAGACATATAACATATTTTAAAGGTGCAATAGGTAAAATTTGTGGGGGGAAAAAAGGTCTTTATCGGGTAAATGGGCGGAGTTTTATAAGATTTGAATTTTTTCCCCATGCATTCACACAAAGCTCCGCCCCCAAAACTTATGGTGGTTCAACTAGATTTTTTTTTTTTTGTATATTTATGAATTTCCATTCAGAACTACAATAATACAAAAAAGAAAACATGTAGCCAGGGGGTGGGTTTACTGTTATAGAAATAAGGCGTTCAACTAGAGTTAGCATTAGCAAGGACTGTCATGACATCACTGAGAAACGCACTCAGATGTTCGAAAGCCGAGCTAAAGCTCTATAAACATGCAACTTCTCCTTATAATGATTCGTGAGGACGTGAAGGGACGTTGGGGGCGTGGCTATAAAACAATTCCAAATAAAAACAAACATTCCGGATCGGAAAACAGGTTTCCAAAGTGTTTTTTTTTTCCAACAATGCCTTAAACTAAAATTTTGTATCAATTCTACATAATTTTCCAAATCATTTGTTCTAATAAGACATTAAAAATATTGACTAAATGCACCTTTAAATCTAAAATGTCACACAAGATTATTATTTTTTTTATTTGATGCCAAAACTGTTTGAAAAAAGACATTGTTATGGTACACGTTCAGCACGACAATTGTGTAATTTAGCTCTGGAGTTACAGGACAAAAATAAATAAAAGCTAATATTTGTTTAGACAGAAATGGGTGAGGCGTGATGCTCCTGATAAAGCCACCATGTTGGATTGGGAGGAGCCACGCTTGGTACGAATGGAGCAATAAAAATCAGGAACATTTGTGTATAACTTTGGATTTAAATCTTATATATTTCTAAAAAAAAAAAACCAGCCGTATATGAGTGACAGACGAGCGAGGACGCTGTACATGAAAGAGTTAAGGACGCTTGGACTCAGGGGCCAGAAGGAGTGTCTGATTTGCATTGCAGCCGAGGCGGAGTCATCTCCTGTTTCAAAGTGAAAGTTCCTTGTTTACACAGACACGGCGCTCTAAGCCTGAACCCTGCTGCCAGAGCAGCATGTTACGACATCAAGCGGCTCGGTTCAGCTGTTTTTGGGGAATGTCCTGTTCTCCAACATGACCTTACCTGCAGATCTGAATAGCCAGAGCGAGGTTCTGAGTGAGTGTTAGACGTGATGAAGTGTTGTGAGTAAATGATTGGTCTTGGGTCTGGTTTCATCACAGCAGACTTCATCAGCATTGTACTTTGGACTCTTTTTTTTTTTTTTGTCTTTTTTTTGCTTTCATGATGGCTGATAAGATTTGGAGGAAGAGCTGCGAGTTTTTCAGTAGTAGAAGTCCTTTCTTTGGAAGACGACTTGTGGAGAGTAAGAGTGAGTGAGTAAAAGTTTAAATGATCATGCTCAGAAGGTACGTTAATCTCATACAGGCTTTAGATTTGTAGTAATTGTGCAAAAATACATACGGCGTTAATTTCAGAGACTTCTACACATTCTATAATGCGTCATAATGATGGATTTGGTGTTTATTGTAATGTTTGTGGTTCCCAGACCATAAACCAGGGGTCGTGACCCTATGTGGGGTCGTTTATATGGAGTCGTGAAAGAAACTCAAACTCACAATCTCCTTGTTTGTTTTATTCATTTATTTTAGAATTAATATCGCTGTTATGCTGCTACAGTGGTGGATTTTTGTTTGATACCATTTTGTTATCTCTGTGATATTTTGGTCTTTTTTGCTATCCTGACACGCTGCACTAGCGTAGGTGCTCAGCAATAAAAAGGAGAAATTTCTCTGTCCTTCTACCTCCACTAGCTCCTCGACAACATTATGAAACAACAGCGGTCGAGAAAATGAATAAGAAAATATGGTGAAACTTTTAAAGGATGGTAAAGAATGAGGAGAAACCAAAATGTCAAAACTTGAAGTCACAGAAAATGTATAATATCCGTTCACAAAAAGATTAGAAACCTTTTTAAAAGACACTCTGGGTTTTTTTGTATAATGAGCCATAATTGCTTCCTGTCTGTGTGGGTACTGGTGCAGAAAATAGTTCAATATACTTCCAGATCTTTTTTTTTTTTCCTAGAACTGTCTTAGAATGCAGAATTAAAATTAATATATAATTTATTCTCCTTTTACAGTGTGGAGGGGGAAGTCCAGAGCAGTGAGCCGTCCCCCTCCCTGGACCGTGGTAAAAGTTACGGCCCCCTGACCCACAGCTCCTCCATCAGCCCGGACCATTTCGAAGGCTTAGGGTACGGCCAAAACGCCCAGGCAGGTCCTCAGCGTCCACGGAGGCCCAAACTCCAGCACTCGCAGTCCATCCTCCGCAAGCAAGCCGAGGAAGAGGCCATCAAACGCTCGCGCTCGCTCTCCGAGAGCTATGAGCTCTCTACGGATCTGCAGGACAAGCAGGTATGGCTGAAACTAAAAAATCATGTGTGTGCATTTTCAGAGACCTCCTCCTCCTCCTTCTCCTTCTTCTTCTTCTTAATCTGTTCTGTCGGTTCTTTCAGGTGGAGATGTTAGAGAGGAAGTACGGTGGCCGCTTCATCAGTCGACATGCTGCTCGCACCATTCAGACGGCATTCCGGCAGTACCAAATGAACAAGAACTTTGAGCGTCTCAGAAGTTCAATGTCCGAGAACCGGATGTCCAGGCGCATCGTTCTGTCCAACATGAGAATGCAGTTTTCTTTTGAGGGACCTGAAAAAGGCCCAAGCTCATTTTTCGATGGGAAACAGCTATCTCTGACGGAGGAAGAAACTCCGATGGACCCTGTAGCGAAGAGCGAGTGTGGAGATATGGTTCCTGTACATGTGGCTGCACCCTCAGCTCCGAATGACCTCAGTGACACTATTACAGAGCTTGAGGACGCTTTCTCTCGGCAGGTCAAATCACTGGCTGAATCAATCGATGATGCTCTGAATTGTCGTAGTCTCCATGAAGAAGAGGACCAGGATCCGGAGCAGGTTCAGGACGATGAGCAAGGCGAGCTGTCCTATCAGGTAAAACCGACTAATGGCTCTCATCAGCGCAAGTTGGATGAGATGATGGCTTCCTACAGCGGCGTAACGCTCTTCATCGATGAGGAGGATCTTTGTCCTCCTACTCAGATCTCGCATACGGTGGATCCACCGTCCAGCACTGAATCCGATCAGCACGCCATCAACTCCTCCCAGGAGTACTGGCCCATGGACACCAAGGACGACAAAATAGACACGGATACCAGCTGCCGGAGCACCCCGTCGATAGATTGTCAGGAGCCACGGCTTCGTATCGACCATCTCCCGCTCCTGACCATTGAACCTCCCAGTGACAGCTCGCTTGAAATGAGCGACCGCTCGGAGATCGAATCGGTCAAGAGGCAGAACATTTACGAGCGGACCACGGCTGGACCTCAGGCCAGTCCCAAACACATCACGCACAGTCTACCTCCCAGAGTGTCCTCCCTCTCCCGGGCGGAGGATCCCATCAGGCACCGGCACCGGCAGCTGGAGAGCCATCTGGCCATCAACGGGAACCGACAGAGCAAATCCGAATCAGACTTTTCTGATGGGGACAACGACAGCATCAACAGCACTTCAAACTCCACCGACACGATCAACTGCAGCTCAGAGTCGTCTCGGGACAGCATGAGGGAACAGACACTCAGCAAACAGACGTACCACAAAGAGACACGGAACAGCTGGGATTCTCCGGCTTTCAGCAACGATGTCATCCGCAAGCGGCACTACCGCATAGGCCTCAACCTCTTCAACAAGTACGTGTTGTGTTTCCTACTGTTGGAGCAGGAACAGTGGAAGGAATTGGTCTAAATAGGTTTCTGGAGTAGATCTCAAATTCATTTCATTTAAGCAATTTGTTAATTTGATGTTGCATTTTCTTTTCCTTCCAAATGTTTAAAGGAAAATTCCCCCCTAAACAACTTGTACAATTAATATGTGATTATTAACAGCGTTCAGGAGTTTAAACTTCTTTCATGGACGTGTTTCTGTACTTTTTACTTTGATTAACGGGTTCCTCCATTACCCACAATGCCTTTCACTGACCTGCTGATACTAGGGCTTTAGTCATCGCTTTATTTCTACCTAAAGTGAGTGATGCAGCTGCGCTTTAGTCCTTTAGTCTGTCCAGCTCTCTCCCCTCCTCTTCTGTACACTCTGCTCAACTTCCAAAGCTTCAACTTTCATGCTAATACCACTAACATCTCGCTCGTCATCTCGTAGATCGCGAACTAGCCGAGCTGAGCCTCTGCCGTTACTCAGTGTCATATAACTGCATTGCATTCATTGAGTTCAGCATTTCCTCCATTACTTCTTCACTGGATTTCTCATTAATATAGAAGCCCTTGCTGTTTGTTTTTAATAGCTGACAGCAAATCCTGAACGTTATCACAAGTTTTTCTCTGATTAAACACCATCCTAACTGCATTCTAGCAATAACAGCATCCTGCTGTGACATCAGAACGACACACAACCTCAAACTTGTTCCAGGAATAACAAAAATACAACACCAACCACCAACTGGCACCAGAATCACTAAACCCATCACAAATCTTCCAGTATAAACATATTGAATGTGTTTCAGGGTGGAGTTTAATCTTAACGCATCACAGTGAAATGTTCTGTTATTGTAGGTTGTACACAAGGTCATACAGATGGTTTGTCTATCCTTTTCTGTAAAAGCCCAACATCTGAAAGTCTTACTTCTGTTTCATTGTCATCACCTTAGGAAAAATACAGCAAGTGTAAATATACAGGAAGTATTCTGCGCACCGTTCCACCATAAATGAGAATGAAAACAAACATATTCCAGTCTCGACAAGTTCCTGAATGGATAAGCCCTCAAAAAAATCTCTGGATTCTTCAGAACTTTATTGTGGAGTTTTTGGAAAAGGCAAAGAGTGACTGGTTTCTGGAAACTGGTTCATTGAAATGTTAGAGAAAACCAGACATTGTTATATCACTCATGATGGCTAAAACGTGCAGAAGTTAGGGTTCAGCTTCCACGGGTTCTGGAAACTGTTTTTAAAGGTTTCTAGAGATAGGAACAGAACCACACAGAATGAGTGTTATGGCAAGGCTCAAGTAAATTAATTATGTGTAACAGAATTTACAAAATATACACAAGATGATCAAAATAAGAATACAACATATGAAGTACAATGTGCAATAAAAGTAAGGAGGGAAAGAGAGAGGAGGGAAAAATTAGCTTAAACAAGACACAAGTATTGCACTAAAGGTGTAAAGTGACTAACAATAACTCTAATCCACTGAAACTGCTCAGTTCCCTTCTCCCTTTGTTTTAAAAAATCTGTTAAATCACTTTCGCTAGATCATGAAATACCATTGACTAACCACATCTCAGTATCGACTAACCACATCTCTGGGAAATAAAAAAAACACTTACAGTAACAGCTCTGTTGGTTAGAGGACAATGTCGGAGAAATGAATGCGTCCCGGCAATAAAATGGAAGTGGGATTGTTTTGTAGCCAGAGAGATTTTATTACATGCTTTATGTGTGAATCAGACGCACTGGACGGAGTTCATAACAAAGGTTCAGTTTTCACTGTAGAGGAACCGGTGAACTTTCTGTACATAACCTCACACAATAAAGCTTTCTGAAAAGGCAGCAAGTACATCACAGCAATGCTCAATTCTGGATTCTGATTGGCCAGAAGGTTCATTTTAGATTCAATTTCTATGGAAGGAGTCTCCAGTGTCAGCGCTTTGTAACAGTCAGAGGTAAAGCTGTAACTTGAAGTTTTCCGACATCTTCAGGACAGAGGAGTTTACGCTTCTTTGTGGTTTCTCAGTAACATGCGTAACAAGCTGTGATTTTTTTGTCTTATTAACTTGAAGAGAGAGAATAAAGAGAGGCTGGTGACAGAAAGACTGTTTATAGCTGCTATAACGTAAGTGACAACAGGAACTCACTCGTTTCACTGACATTAAATGTAGCTATACACGGTTAAAAAGTGTAAAGTGTCGTGTTTTAATAAATAAAACATTGTAATCGTTGGCAATTTGCTGCAGCGTAAGAGCAATAAAACACTTGGGGACGTGTTTTGATTATTCTTTATTTAATACATTTGACCTGCTTTTATCCTAAAAGATAAACATTATCACAAACACAAACTCAGAGTATTTCTTTAAGACTTTTGAGTGAAAGTAAGTATGTTGATTTTTCTGCACTCCTACTCCTTCCTGTGCTAAAACCACACCACGATGTATTTTTGTGGTGTTAATTCCACATCATCGCTCCTCCGCGCTCAGTTGTACTCCTTCCAGCAGTCTTCGCTCAGATGCTTACTATTTTCCCACAATTCAGTATTTTTTGAGTATGAAGTCATTCCATTGTTACTTGTCCAAAGGCGTCTTTCTCCAAACTCTCACAGAGTCTGGTTTTTGTAAGACCTGTAGGTTCTGTCGTTCTGGATTATCCGTTTAATCAGCAAGTCTTTGTGAATTGCATGGGAATTTCATGTACTTTCACTGCTGTGACACTTTTAAAGGAAATTTATTTATATAGCACTTTTAATGCACAAGGTCCTTTCAAATAAAATAAAAAAATTTAAAGACTATTGAAAAGAGAAACAATAAATTAAAATGTAAAAGTTATAGTAAGATGCATGAAAAAAATAGGTTGAAGTGCAGTCTAAAAAAGTATTAATGCATGTAATATTATTTAGGAAAAATAAAATAATATATAAATAAGATAAAATTTTTGAAAAAGAGATAAAAATGCAATGAAAGTGCAATGAGAGCTAAAATTGCAAGCAGTTTTTTTTGTCTTAACTCATTTGAAATCCAACATTTACTGTTGAGTGAAAGGAGAAGATTTCAGTGGTGAGATTCAGATGGTGATAATCATCTTTCTCTTTCAGAAAGCCAGAGAAAGGAATTCAGTACCTGACGGAGAGAGGGTTCGTTCCGGATACACCTGTGGGCGTGGCTCACTTCCTGCTTCAGAGGAAAGGGCTGAGCCGGCAGATGATTGGCGAGTTCCTGGGGAACCGGCAAAAGCAGTTCAACAGGGACGTCTTAGAGTGAGTGTTTGTTTTATTTATTATAAAGTCTAAAAGTGACATCAGTGTTTACATGAGGAAAGTTGCTGGTATTCAGAGTCGGCTTACGCAGCTGCTTAAGTGGATTTTCTTCTCCACATTCAGAGTTTTTCAACAGTGTGAAGACCATCATCTTTAAACACAAACACTCACCTTTAAACCTGAAAAAATTCAGGGATAGAAAATGTGGACTGAAGAAGGAAATAGCGTTTTTTTTTCTTTTATATCAAATGAAATACGATGCAATATAAAAGTGAGAGACATTTTAAAAAATGAGAAATAAAAAGAGACTAAATCGAGGTGATGAAATCGTAATGTGTGTGTGATGTAGGAGATTTTATCACACTTTTAATTCACTATGTTGATTTGTTGAATTAATGAAATAAAGCCAGTGTTTGTGTTAATTCGATGCTCTGCTGTAAAGAAAGCGTGCTCACAGTGTGAAGGATAATCTGACCTAGCGCTCGTCTGCTATGCTTACAGAGAAACTTTACCTTCATTCATCACTTTATCCAGAAAATATTCCCTCCTCCAGATAAACCGTGTCTCTGATTAAGACGCGTCTCCTCCGAAACTTTTCATGGATTTTAAAGAGATGATATTATTAATGAATGAATAGAGTAATATTTGTGTGTTTAATATTTTCCTTGAATGACGTTCCACAGTGTGTGTGAGTGTGTTTACAGCCAGAACATAAATTTCAGCGTGATGTATTGTGGTTATATTAAACAGTCAGACAGCGGCGCTGGACTTAACGCTGCTCCTCACTCGAGCCGAAATCACACAAGAAACATGAGTTTAAGCTTAAGATCAGACTCAAGTGTAGCTGAGACACGCCCCTGTTTTAGACAAACTCCGCCCCTGCATATGTAACTCTCACGTAACTCCTGAAAAGTGCTTAAGTCTGTAGTTACGCCTGAGGTTTGAATACTGATGTTGGAATTTCAGGATTAAATCCTCACCACATGTGCGGAAATCTACTCTGAATACAGACTTTAGGGAAAGTTTGCGTCCGATCGCTAATTAGGACAGTCTTCCTGTCAGCGCCGTGTCCTCGGAGTATTGCTGCGTGTCTGTACACACTCCGTTTTTATTGAATCAACCAGCGTGTGGCTAATTAAGTACAAATCATTCTGGGAATGAATTCATCTCCTCAGCTGGCAGCTGTTCACTCAGTTTCCACGCTGCTTAGATTTCACACACGCAGACGTTTAGTCATTCATCAGAAAATCCCGAGTATTCCCAGCAGACGTGAGCTGGATGAGAAAACCACAAAAAGAAACGCGTTCATGTTTTTTCTTCTTCTTCTTCTTCTTCTTCATGAGCATACATCTCCATTCTACACAACCTCATAGTCTGATGTTATTGGAGCGTTCAGCAGAGCAGGGTTAAGTGATTTATTCAGGTTAGCGCTGAAGCTCTGATCTCTGCTGATGGACCGCTTAACTGATCGCATGCTGTTTGTTCAGCTGTGTGGTGGACGAGATGGACTTCTCAGGGATGGAGCTGGACGAAGCTCTCAGGAAATTCCAGGCGCACATCCGAGTCCAAGGGGAAGCTCAGAAGGTCGAACGCCTCATCGAGGCTTTCAGGTGAGAACTCAGAAACACTCCATCTAAACACACTCCGTCATGGTGAACTGGTCAGCAGATAGACTGTAACTGAGTTCAGAAGTTCTGAAATTTCTGAATTCTTTTCCCATCAGCCAACGGTACTGCATCTGCAACCCAGGAGTGGTGCGCCAGTTCCGAAACCCAGACACCATCTTCATCCTGGCCTTCGCCATCATCCTCCTCAACACGGATATGTACAGCCCCAACGTGAAGCCTGAGCGCAAGATGAAACTGGAGGATTTTGTGAAGAACCTCAGAGGTGAGCAAGAGAATGAACATATCCACCATTGATAGGTTCTCGTATCTCCAGAACTGCTATGCAGGAGAAGACTCTTTAGTAGGAGTTGTAGAATAGATGATGAGGAGGTGGTGTGGAAACTTCATCACTAGTGGAGAAAGATGAGAAGTTATCTAGACAGAAGGTGGAGCTTCAGGCGTGGACTTTCTCCCAAATTCCAGTTATGTCATTAATCCATTTAAGTCTATGGTTTAATTAATGCTGGTTTGTTGAATTTTGTCGTATTACCAGGAGTGGACGATGGTGAGGACATCCCTCGTGACATGCTGATCGGCATTTACGAGCGTATTCGTCAGAAGGAGCTGAAGACCAACGAAGACCACGTCTCTCAGGTTCAGAAGGTGGAGAAGCTCATCGTCGGGAAGAAGCCAGTAAGTGCCGATGGTGTTGCGTTCACATGAAGGTTCTGCTTTTGTTGCCTGATCAAAGACCAGCGACTAAATTTCAGTCCGTAAAATGTTCATAAAAAAAGTCATCATTTATTCAAAAACACAGTTCCAGCACTCTTTTTCATATCTTAAACAAAAACCTTAAACCTCAGTCAAGATTTTAAAAAATTGCACTTTTTTAAAATGTTTTTTTCGTTCACTTTCCTCGTCATACGAACATCGCGATGCCGCGCCCAAGAGAGCAAAATTAACCGTGCTGTCTGGGTGGGAGGGGCTTACTCTGTCTCCCCTGTCAATCACAGCAACACTAGCCAATCAAAGGCTCCTGTGAGCTCATGTATGTGGAAGAGGGCGGATAGCGCTTTCCTCAGAGTGTGTGACTCCGCCCCGTGTTGCGTAATCGCGCAAAAAAGTTGGATTATAATTTCACCTCAATAATTTTCTCTTTACTCTGCTCTTACAGATCGGATCTCTCCATCAGGGCCTGGGATGTGTAAGTCTCTCTCTCTCTCTCTCTCTGTTTCTTCATTTAAAAATATTAAAATGTTTTAAAGTAAAATGTGTGTGTGTGTGTTTAGGTCTTATCTCTTCCCCACCGGAGGTTGGTGTGTTATTGCCGGCTGTTTGAAGTGCCAGACCCCAACAAGCTTCAGAAACTCGGCCTTCATCAGCGGGAGATCTTCCTCTTTAACGACCTCTTGGTGGTGAGAGCGCCGTAAAAACTCGCACTGAAACATAGAAATGTTTATTTTGTTTAGACTTTCTGCTAGCGCTTCTCTCAGGTCTTCAGTTCACTCTTTGTCCTTTTTGTAGGTAACTAAAATTTTCCAGAAGAAGAAAAACTCGGTGACGTACAGCCTCAGGCAGTCCTTCTCTCTGTACGGCATGCAGGTCCTGCTCTTCGAGAACCAGTGTAGGACTTTTTAACCTTTATACAGGAAGCCAGTCTTCACAACCGCAGCGTTAGCATATTAAAACATATCACATCACATTAAAAGTCCTGCTAGCGTGCAGTGTTTCAGCAGTAATATAACCTCGCTCTCTTTATTTCCCACTTTTTGGCCCGCTTTCTGTTTTTCTCTCTGATTCCTGAATCATATTAGCGTTTTATTATTTCCTTTTCGTATTATTTCCTGTATGCTGTTACACAGCCAACGCTAACATTCTTTCAGCTAACAGCTAGCCAAAGCTAACATTCTCGTATCACAATAAAAACTCAATACTCTATAAAAATGACATCGTAAATAATAAATGATTTATTTCTTTGCTTGCATGTGAATGCTGTGCCACGGCTAAAAGCTAACACAGTGCTAGGATGTAATGTTAGCTAACGACGGGAAATAAACTAGCCGTGGAGGGAAATGAAATAAGATTTGCTGATGTAGATGTAGAGACTCGACTAATGAGCTTTTAAAATTATGATTTTTTTTAAAAAAAATAGATTTAAAAATAGATTTTAGATATGTTAGCTTAAACTGTTTGTGCAGTGCTAAAGTATGAAAGTAAAATATAAACACACAGGATTTCACTAGAAGTCGTTAAAGAACATGTTTCTTTTCTTTTTTTTTTTAAAAAATTGGTGTGTAAAGTTGTAAATTTTATAGCAACTTTAGAAAAAATATGACACAAAACACATTGAGACGTTTTTTTTGTTTTTTTTCAAAATGCCGTGTGTATCATGATATTTACGTTAGCAAAGTAAATGCTAGCAAAAACAGCAGAAAAAAGATGAAAACAAACAAAAATCTATGGTGGTGTTGATATTTTTTATTTTATTACACAAAAAAAAGGCACAAAAATTAATTTTAACGCTCTTCTGCGTCATAAAGTCGAAATAAACCTTTAAGGACGATCTCATCCGCTATCGTGAGCTGACGTAATGACGGCTAAAGTCAGATGCTAATCTACGCTAATGATATTGATGCTACGATACATTTAACGCTATTTAATTCCAGTGTAATCGTGTTGGATTGTAACCATGACAACAAGCATACTGTATACGGCAGTAAATAATTGAGTATGTTGTACATTAGGAAAATAATTTCCACAGAATGGAATGTTTTTTTTTTTTTTTTTATTAAAAGCAATAAGAACAGGCCATTAAAGATGTTACCATGGCAACAACTGTATAATAGCAATAGTGTATGTCCTAATAAAGCTCTTTTACTAAAGAAAGTATTAGCATGAACATATAATGCTGTATATAGCAGGTCATATCCATCGTCAGCGATGTTAATGACAGGTGTATGACGAGGTTATGACGAGGTTATGACGAGGTTATGACGAGGTTATGTCAGTCTTATGACGCAGAGTTGAAATAATTGGAATAATGATGTTATATGTGATGTATGATGTATATTCTGTTTTTTTTTAGATTATCCGAACGGGATCCGGCTCACGTCGGCCATCCCGGGCGCTGACGTGAAGGTCCTCATCATCTTCAACGCCCCGAACCCTCAGGACCGCAAGAAGTTCACAGACGACCTGCGAGAGTCCATCGCCGAGGTCCAGGAGATGGAGAAGTACCGGATCGAGTGTAAGCAGCGCCGATGGTCCTCAGAGTAGCTTAAAAGGAAAAAAGAATTTAAAAAAAAAAGATTTTTAAAAAATTATCTGAGTGGATAAAAACAGGGAAAAGTTCTCAGTGGAGCTCGAGTTGAATTTCACATCTCAGTCCTACGCTGATCGCTCAGGAACCGGTGAAGTCTGCGAGAAGGTAGAAGGAGAACGTCTTTACTTCACTCCACCATCTCCACCCACATGCACGGTTTCCATGGTTACGCTTTCACAGTTTGTGAATCGCCATAACAGATCTTAACCATTTAATCCTTTCAGGATAAAAATAACCAAGAAATACATCTCCGAGGCTTTATTTATTTATTTGTTTGTTTGTTTGTTTGTTTGTGTATTTGTTTGTTTTAGAATGATTCTCTACCAAACAGTTCAGATGTCTATCAATACGGAAATATATTTTTATAAATTAAAATGAAATAAAATTAAAAAGCCTTTAATGGTCACACCAAGATAAAAAGCAATTAAAAAAATTATTTGCTTTTTCTTATTTCTTTAAAACAATAATTACAAAATTTGTGCTTATTTATTTATTTATTTATTTGTTTGTTTGTTTGTTTGTTTGTTTGTTTGTTTATTTGTTTGTTTGTTTGTTTGTTTATCTTTTTCTTTTCTTTTTTCTCTTTTTTTCTCTCTACTAAACAGTCGACTGTCTTTCAACACTAAAATTAATTTCTAAAATGTAAACAGAAATAATTTATCTACTTGTTTCATACTTCAAATTTGTAACATATATATAAATATAGACCATATAATAAAATCTTTTTAATTAACAAATTGTAATAAATTAAAAAATAATTTTAAAAAAAAGATATCTAAAATGTAGAAAAATTTGCTTGTGTAATTTCTGTATCAGGGCAAGAGCACACTTTTTGTGTATTAATGTAAAAAAAAATACATAAAAATATTTTTAAAAATTTACAGAAAATTATAATACACATAAAAAAACAAGTGTTTAAGATTTTTTTAATTAATTAAATGTAATTCCTCATTTTAAATCTTTTCCACCCAGCAGCTGAACAAGCCATTACAGGGTCACCACAGGCAGTAGTTCAGAGTCAGATAGCGCCCCCTGGAGGACATGTACAGCACAGCAGCTCACAGAGTTTATTCCTGCAACTGATCATAATTATTCCGTGTAAATTATTTAAAAAATTGAGCCCAGAAATGATTTACCAAATTCAGATTTGCTTAATTTTTTAATTTTTTTTTTTTAATGGATTTCTGAATGTTTTGGTAAAATATGAACAAATGTAGGAACAGTTGAAACAGTTTAGAATTTAGAGATAATCAAGCTGATATGACTTAGAATTTATTATTATTATTTATTTATTTATTTATTTTTTATTACAATATTTATTGATTTTTTTATCCTCTTCAGATTCACTCCTAAGACATGGAGAAGAGAAAAAAATAATTAATTCATTCATTTAAAAAAAGGAGAGAAAGAAAAGTGATTTTAAAAATTGACTTCTGTTGCACCGCTTAATTATAAACTGTATATATATTTTTTAAATTATGATTTTGTTTATGAGTTTTAAGAATCACAGGATGCTGTTATTTCAGTTCAGTTCACTTTTATGTGTCTTCTATTAAATAACATCCGGTTCTTTACGTTCACAGCCGAGCTGGAGAAGCAGAAAGGTGTGGTGAGGCCCAGCATGTCCCAGAGCATGTCCGGTCTGAAGAAGGAGGCGGGGAACGGGACCATGAGCCGCGCCAGCCTGGATGACACGTACGCCATGGGGGAGGGGCTAAAGAGGAGCGCGCTCAGTAGCTCCCTGCGGGACCTTTCTGAAACAGGTGAGTTCAGCAGACGCTGCAGGAGTGTACATGGAGATGTGTGGATGGAGATGTATATACTGTATGGAGATGGAGACGTGTAGATGGAGACGTGTAGATGGAGATGGAGACGTGTAGATGGAAACGTGTAGATGGAGATGGAGCCGTGTAGATGGAGCCGTGTAGATGGAGACGTGTAGGTGGAGATGGAGACGTGTAGATGGAGACGTGTAGATGGAGATGGAGACGTGTAGATGGAGACGTGTAGATGGAGATGGAGACGTGTAGATGGAGATGGAGACGTGTAGGTGTAGATGGATACGTATACATGAAGACGTATACATGAAGACTTGTAGATGTAGATGTATATACTGTATGTAGATGTATAGATGGAGATGTGTAGATGGAGACGTATAGATGTAGATGGAGACGTATATACTGGATGGAGATGTGTAGATGGAGATGTGTATACTGTATGTAGATGTGTAGATGGAGATGTGTAGATGTAGATGTATAGACGTAGATGTGTATATTGTATGGAGATGTATAAATGGAGATGTAGATGTATAGATGGAGATGTATAGATGTAGCTGTAGATGTACACATGCAGATGTAGATGAATAGATGAAGATATATAGGTGTATAGATGGTGACGTGAAGATGTATAGATGGAGCTGTATAGATGGAGACACATAGATGTATAGATGGAGATGTATAGATGGAGCTGTATAGATGGAGACACATAGATGTATAGATGGAGCTGTATAGATGGAGA
>CM040469.1:576015-586835 GCA_022758105.1 Pangasianodon gigas | reverse complement strand
TCACACCAAATATTGACTTTGTTTCATTTATTACTGTTTACTGCTCTTTATAGGATTTTTTAAATCTAGAAGCATTTAATGTGCCTCAGACTTTTACACAGCACTGTATATATACAGTAAGTAAGTAAATAAATAAATAAATAAGCAGGCTATGGGCAGTGATTATCTGCAGTAGCTATTGAAAGGATAACATTATGAACAGTAATTACACTATGTTACAATAAAAAAGCTCGAAATGTAATACATGCAGGTATTAGTCATAAATATATGTGAGAGATGTGTACACTGTATATATACAACAGTACACAGATTATCCATGGATTATAGATTATCCAGTTCTACTTGTAAACCTGATGTACAGGATGTTTTGGCTCTGACGCATCTAGTGAACATCTGCTTCTGCACCTTCACGCAAAGTCCCGGGTCAAATATAAACCTCGGCTCCTCTGCTGGGCGTGGGAGCGAATCACTATCACACCACCCCGACGTGGATTAGTTTCCTATAACAGCACAACACTTCCCTCTAGACTGGTGAGTCAGTGTGAGGAATATTCCTTTAGTGTTTAGTTGCTGACGTCGTAAAATGTTCAGATGTTACAGTAGTCCTGTATTATACATCCGGAATTTAAAACATGTAGAGTGGTGAAGGCTCATAATGTCCATTTAGGGTTCTTTGTCCAGAAAGTTTGGGAACTCGAGTGTTAACGGTTCTGTAAGTGTAAGAGTGCAGTAGTGCAGTGTGTACACAGTGAGATGATCAGTAAAGTGCCGAGTGTGTTTATCTTACCTTTGTTTTGGATTCACCATGAAATTAAACAGAATGAGTTAAAGTCACACCGTTAGACAATTTAAAACCTTTAAGTGTTTCTTTGGAGTTTATGTAGAACCCTACAACAGAGTGTTTCTCTAACAGTCAGCGATCCAGATAGAGCCCTTTTAGAAAACTACGAAACTTTAACTTTCTAAAGGCTCATGAGGAACGTTTTTCCCCAAAGTGAACATTCCTCATTTTTGTAATTACACTTTTAGAAAAAAAAAAAAAGTGCACTGTAAAGGGTTCTTTGGTTTGTGTTTCTTTGGTTAACCCTTGTTTTCTTTTTTTTTTTTTTGTTATATTTACTTAATAATTCTGTTTTCTATTTCTCCCTTTTTTAAATTAGCTTTTCTATTCTTTCCCTGTTTTCATTTACTTTTTTATATTTTTATTTTTTTTCCTTTCAGAATATTACAGAGAAAGAATAACAGTAGTTCCAAACATGACATAAAGACAGCACTGAATTTCTTTTCTCTGGTAAGTTCGGGTTTTACGCTATACCCTTAAAAATATTTAGAATTAGAATTAAAGTTCCTCTGTGGGAAAAACTCAGTGCAGAACCCTAGAACAGAGAGGGAAGATTAATCTGAGAGCTTGGGGTTTTTCCAAGAAAGTTTCCAAGAAACTTTTTATTGAAGTTAGGAATCCTAAAGAATGCTTGAAGACTTCACTCAAAAAAGTAGAACCCTAAGCATTCTTCAGCTGTCCCTGTTAAAGAAACTTTAACGCTTCTATCTAGAACCCTGACAAGAGTGTTTCAGCATTCAGGGATCATCAACTAGAACCCTTTTAGAAATTCTACAAACATTTAACTATCCAAAGAACCACTGAAGAACCTTTGAATAAGTCCAACTTTTTCCCCCCAAAGTGTCCATTCCTCATTCTGGTCATAAGAATTTAAGAAAAAAAAAATCACATTAAATGGTTCCTTAAAGGCTCTATGGAGAACCCAAAACAGAAGGTTTCACTTTCACTATTTTAGGAAGCTGTTAATCCTCCAGAGAACCCACGAGGAACAATTTGTTCTACCTTTATTAGTTTCACTGAAGTTTCTGAATAATTCAGTCTATAGCTGAATACTCTGTGAGTTTAAGGAGGTTCTTATCAGAAAGGGTTCTGTGTAGAACCTTTTAACAAAAGCTACAAACCTTTAACTATCCAAAGAACCTTTGAGGAACCTTTTTCCATCTGTGTACGTTCCCCATACCTGTTTGTACACTTACAGAAAAAATTGGCAGTTAAAAGGGTTCTTTCAGTCGGGGTGTTTGAGGGGAACCTTTAAAGGCTCTATGCAGAACCTACACCAGAGTGTTTAGATTTCAGAAAGATAAAGACAGAACTTATCCAAAGAACCCGTGAGGATTCTGTTCGTTTCACTGCAGTTACTGAATAATCTGATTGAAGAACCCTTTTGTTCTGAGAGTGTGAGTGTGTATTACTTTCCTCTGTGTATTATTTTCTTCTTAATATCTAGAACCTGTCAGGTTCTTGGTACTTGGTACATTTTTAGAAACAAAGGTTATTTTAAGGTACATTGGGTCATTAAGAGTTCCACTAGGAACCCTTTCTGTAGAGTTCTTTAAAGGTTCTTTAAAGAGCGACCACCGAGGAGACACGCTAAACTTTCTAATGTAGATTTTTATCACTTTTTGGTTACACTTTAAGCTCTAAATTTCTCTAAAAGGATTAATTGTAATTAAGGAACTGATCCGAGTGAAATTCACAAAATATTCAAATTGTGATTTTTCTTTATTTTATTGAAATTTTTAGATCTAATTAGTAAATATTAGAAACCCAGCACCACTAGAACCGAGATTAAAACACCAGTTTCTGGTTATTGTGTTTTAGTTAACCTTGAACTTTGTCCTTCAGAGACGTCACACTGACGTGCACTTACACACTCTGACCACCAGGGGGCACAACAGAAACCTTCTTTTTCTTTTTTTTTTTTTCAGCTGCTGTTAAACTGATTGAAAGAGAAAGAACTCAGAGCAAAAAATTCAACACTTTTTCAAAAATTTGTGTAACAAAACACAACTGTAACTGTTTCACCCCATCGTCCAATCAGATTGCAGCATGTTGAGGGTGTCGTCTCTTAAAGCTGACCTGAGCTTAGAGATATTTGATAATGTTAGCGACAAACATTTAGAATGAAAGACTACAAAGATATAAATATTTAAATAATATTACTGAATATATTTAAATATTTGTATAATATTGTTATAAGCTGTCATAAGCTGTCATTAACGCATCATCGCACTCGTACGTTTCCTGTTCCTGAAATTATAGTGACGTATACATAACTCATGACAGTGTCGTCGATGTTCCATAAGTATTAATAAAAGTCTTATTAGCAGGATATGTCATGTATATATAGTGTTTATAATGCGAGTGAATATATAAAGTGTTATAACAACCTTATGTCACTCTACAGATATCTCACGTGACTCTACGTCAGTTTGACGTCTTTAACCCTGATGGAAATATGCTTTAGAAATGTTTCTGTAGCTTTATGTCAGTGCAGCACTTATGTAGGTCTTATGACGCTCTATGAACACTGCTCTTCAGTTCTTGCTTCTTTTCTTACAGCTGAAATGTTCGCTGCTGAAACCTGCAGCTTTTTTAAACTCTGGTGTTGGAGATAAACTTATCAGCGGCTCACAGGGACACGGTTCTGTATGTGATGATTATAACGCTCACTCGTCCACGTCCCCTTAGCATGACACGCAGAAACGACGCCCAAGCGTCACCCGAGCGAACACTCGCAGCACAGCCGAGAGAGGAACACGGGTTTCACTGTCAACTTAAAGTTAGTCAAAAGTATAGTTTTACTGAGCTGCTAATTAGCTAGCATGCTACCTGGGTAACTTGATAACTACTTAAAAATGTAAAGTGATAAAATTGTTAACTTGTGATTTATGCAAGTTGCTACATAAAACCGATCTGAAACATAGTTTAAATATTTTTATTACTCTTGTGATTGTTTAAACTGAACCTGATTTAAATGCTTAATTAATTAATTAAATGATTTATTTACATTCTTATATAATTCTATTATTTTTTTGCTAACTGCATCACACCTCGAGCTACAAGTTGCCTTTAAACAAACGTCACTCGAGCAAATAAACGACTGGAACTCTTTTGTTTTAAATTCCCCCGAGAGGAAAGTCGGCCAGGGCGCGCTATCAGAGACGAGACGGAGTTATCAGTGCGTGACGTCGTCTCGCTTCACGGCTCGGTGTAGTGGAACAAAAACTCCGAGAAATAATCCACAAATAATCCTGCTGCTTTACGAAGCGTTTATTAACGCTTTATAACCCAATTCTTCACTCGGACGAGGATGAGACGAGACGGAAATCTGTTTTTTCACACGTGAACACTGAAAGGTACGTTTTCACGTCACTATTTATATCTGTTTTGTTTGTTTTTGTAATTATTTTGTTTTTAAAGTATTTAGGATTTTAACAGTTTATTTGCCATCAGTGAATTTATTAGTAATTCTTAAATACTGAATAAAATTTTTATTTCAGTTCTGAAATTGAAATTATATAATAATAATAATAATAATAATATTAATGTTAGTTGAAGTTAAAGTCTAATCATTAATTATAATTCATTAATTTCCAGCATAAGACTGTTTCAGTAAATCTATTAAGCAGAAGAAAAAAATGTTAATCTTCAATTTTAACCAAATTTTTTGTTGTTGTTGTTTTTTAAATGCTAATTTGCTAAGTGCTTGAGTATCTTTACTATATTTAATCCTTTTATTTATTTATTTTTTAAGTAAAATTCTTAAAGCTACTAAACTGTGGCCTTTTGTGAGAATAACTTGTTTTTGAAAAGCGGAGAGAATTCCCCAGTTTTTTTCTTTAATATGAACATATTTTATTTAAAAGCTGCAATTTTATTTCCATATCTAATCATTTTAAGAATTAAGGATTAAAAAAGAAATTAAATTTAATCAAGAATTAAAATTTGGCCCAAAACTCTGATACAGTTCAGTGTGTGGACTGATGGGATTTTACTTCATAGACACGTTTATTCAGAATCATTTTGCTAATGAAGGTCTCTGAGAGCTCGGAATAATAATAAATATATAACATCCAAATATATTATCCAGGGAGTGTCCTCATAAATGTTGACCTTTGACCCGATGATGTCAGTAAAAGTCTGAAACGTTGTTCTAGTGAAGAGAAATAAGTCTGAACGGTTGTAAATAAGACTGTCCTGAATCTTGTACTATAATACTAACAAATAGTCTCCAGATAGTAGGTCATGAATCTACAGCGTAAAATTAACAGCTGGAGGAAAAATATGTTATAATATAAATAACGTATAAATATAATACGTTATCGTTTCCATAGCAACAGCTCATTCACAGGGATGTGTACAGCGGACGCTCCACTGATAATAAACAGAAGTTTGCTGTAAAGAGAAATGTGTTTGTGTAACATTAATGGAAGGAGTCTCCAGTGTCAGCGCTTTGTAACAGTCAGAGGTAAAGCTGTAACTTGAAGTTTTCCGACATCTTCAGGACAGAGGAGTTTACGCTTCTTTGCGGTTTCTCGGGAACAAAAGATGAAAAGCTGCGTTTATTTTTGTCTTATTAACTTGAAGAGAGAGAATAAAGAGAGGCTGGTGAGGGAACGAGTGTTTATAGCTGCTATAACGTAAGTGACAACAGGAACTAACTTTAACATTAAATGTAACTATAAACGGATAAACACTACGATGACTATGGTTAATTTAACAAATAAAAAATTGTAATTGTTGCTGTGGTGTAAGAGGAATAAAGCGCTTGTTACAGGGAAGTAATCAGCTTCGGTGCGATATCACTCACAGCTCTTCTCTCCTCAGTTCCACACTCAGGATGATCTCCGGTCTCGCCGTAGCTGCGATTCTTCTTCTTGTGAGAAGCGTCTCGTCGTTCTGCAGCTGCTCGAAGACGCCACGGTCAGGCCTGAGCGTTAACTGCAGCTTTCAAGATCTCGACCGGATTCCTGATTTCCCGTCTCACACCACTGAGCTTTATCTCCAGCACAACCGCCTGGTCACGGTTCCTCCAGGGTTCTTCGACAGGTTTCTAAAGCTTCGTGTGGTGGATCTGTCGGGGAATCCCTTCCACTGCGGCTGTAACATTCAGTACCTGAGAGTCTGGCTCCTGAAGAACCGAGACGTCACCACGGCGCGTCCTACGTGTTCCACGCCGCCGTCTCGGGCACACAGAGCCATCGTCAGTCTCGGCGAGACCGAGTTCTCGTCCTGCGTGAAGAACCGGTGCTCCAGTGCAGGTTATAACCTGGTGTTTGGGTTCCTGCTGTGTGGAATCCTGGGCTTGTTGATGTGGAGCCTCCGCCTGGCCAAAGGCCTGTCGTTTACTCTGGGCATCGGCGAGAAGCACGCCAGCCTCCAGGCCGAATCCCTGCGCTCGCTCAAACCCAAACACAGAGCCAAGGTGAAGTACTTAGTGCAGTGGGAGGAGGATCTGGAGACGCCGCTGCTGGACATGGACATCCTCCCGCAGATCATCGACACGCTCCACAAACACCACAACATCAAGATTAAAGAAGCCTGAATCAGACGTTTTAATTCTGCTCATGTTCTCATGTTTAAGGGTCACGTACCTGACGTGTCGTTACTTTACACTCCAACGCTTCCTTTTTGGTTTTTTCTCCAGTGTAACGCAGATTAACACTTAAGCTCGATACAGTCCTCAGGTTTTGCCAGAAATCACAGAGTTTGGAGAAAAACGTAGAAAATCCACTTCAAAATTTAACTAGAATTTGTAAAATAATGCTCGCTCCTGATTCTAAACACCTTAAAACAACTCATTACAAAACAAAACATTACACTTATTCTTTATTTTATAATTATAAACCCTTATATATATATAAAATTATATTATAATTATATAGTTTATAATCTGCATCCAATTTTTTAAATTATATTATAGATTATAACTTAATTATAAGTTATAATTTGATTTAAATGAAACTCTAGTTTTACCTTTAACATTCTTCAGTTATTTTATACAAAATTGTCTTTTCATATTTTTATTTAACGTTTAACGCGTGTTAAAATGTTTCCATTTAACTTTTTACTGTGTTCAATTTTCATATTTTTATTTAACATATATTTAAATAACGTTATTTTAAGTTATTATTTTTATATTATTTATGTATTATTTATAAATAATATTGTCATATTTTAAACACTAACACCAGTTTTATTTAACACTTTAATGCTTTTCATATTTTTTTAAACTGTCATATTTTAACTTTTTATTTAGTGCCTTTTATATTTTTAACTTTTTTATTTTACACACTTCAGGCAAAATGTTCCCAATTATTAATTTTTTTTCTGATCACTACTTTACACAATAAGCTCTAATTTTTACACAATAAGCAAAAAACAAAAATAATTAACTTTTTTTTATTTATATTTTTTTAATTCACTTTCTCTCTGATTTCATTCCATCTACAAAAGTTTATACACTGTAGTTTTCGAATGGAAAAAATTAAAATGTTCCTCAGCCTGAAAGTTATTTTTGTATGTCGTTATTTAATGTCGTTATTGTGACCGTTCCATTATTTATAAAATATAATTTTTTTTATTTAATCAGATAAATTGTCCTGTTGCCATTCACACCAGTGCGAGCGAAAAAAATAACCAGAACCTCGTCAGTGCCATCCCGATCCTCCTCCAGCTTTATTGATAGTTTAAAATTACATTTTCTATGTTTATAGGACTTCAGTTGCATCTTTTCCTTCGGACTTAAAAACAGAGTACAAGCAAAATGATTTTTTTTTTTACAGTAGTCCAAGTGATATTGTACAAAAATAATATTTGATTTCTGTGAAAACATTCTCCTTTTGCAAATTAGTGATAAATCCACAAGCTTATTGGTCGTGATAATTTAAGATAGAAATGAGTAAAATGATTTTTTTGGAATCTTTAGGCATTTATGAGCAATGTCCCAAAAAAAAAAAAAAAAAAAAAAAAAAAAAAAAAAAAAAAAAAATCAGAATTCAAAATAAAATAAAAGGAAAAAAACGAGGATTTCTCAGTATTTCAGAATTGTTATATTATTAATAGAACATTTCCTCACAAAGTAGCGCCCAAAGTGTGTGTGTGTGTGTCCAGATTAAAGATGGAGTCCTGTGTTTGTGAACATTATCGCCATCACACTCTTTAAGCAAACTCATTATTTCCTGCTGTTTTTATTCTAAACAAAAAATCCGTACGCAGAAGTCGAGGCTTTCCCGTCTGCCGTCTCTCTCGAGGCTCGCGTGAAGCGAGCGAGTGCCGTGAGGTCCCACGTTAACACGCCGCGCTCCGCTCTGCACGCCAGTCGTCGCGTCGGCGGACGCACTTAAGGGGTTTTTAAACAAAGCATTATTACACAACACCTCTACCGGAACTAAACACACATCTGATACTGAAGGCAGAAAGATTTTTAAACCCCTTTGTTCTTTTTTTTTTTTTTTTCTTTAAACATGTCAAGCAGCTCACGGGCCCGGGACAAGCCTCCGTCTGCCCACCTTTAGCCAATGAAGAGGATTTCCCAGAAAATAATACAACCATCAACGTGAAAAAGGAGGGGCCGATGAAGAGGGGAGGGGGGCGTGTTTACGCCGAGGCCTCGATGGTGCACTCCCGCGCCAGGTGACCCGTCTTCCCGCAGTTATAGCAGTTCACCTCGCTCGCCTTACTGCACTGCACCGCCACGTGGCCGATCTCGCCGCACCTGCACAACAACGTTACTCACGTTATTATTGTTACTCACGTTACTCACGTTACTGTTACTCCTCGCGTTACTGTTACTCATGTTATTGTTACTACTCGCACTATTGTTACGTTATTTTTACTCATGTTCTTGTTACATTATTGTTACGTTATTGTTACTCACGTTCTTGTTACTACTTGCGCTATTGTTACTCACGTTCTTGTTACTACTTGCGCTATTGTTACTCACGTTCTTGTTACTACTTGCGCTATTGTTACTCACGTTCTTGTTGCTACTTGCGCTATTGTTACTCACGTTCTTGTTACTACTTGCGCTATTGTTACTCACGTTCTTGTTACTACTTGCGCTATTGTTACTCACGTTATTGTTACTCATTGTTACATTATTGTTACTCACATTATTGTTACTACTCATGTTATTGTTACTCACGCTATTGTTACTCACGTTCTTGTTACTACTCACGCTAGTGTTACTCACGCTAGTGTTACTACTCATGTTATAATAATGGTAATCATTCGTATTAGTCGTAATACTAATAAATAATATCACAACTAATATACTTGTAATAGTAATCGGTTATCAGTAGTATAATAGTAAGAGCCATTATTATTATTGCTAGTACATTAGGAGTAATTCTAATTATAGTAGCAATAGTTTTATCAGTAGTAGTACAATAGTAGCAGCAATATTAATCATTATTTATACTAGCAATAGTATTAATAATAGTGTAGTACCAGTAATACTAATTTTATTATCAATATTATAATAGCAGTATTTGTATACTGGTAGCAGTAATAGTAATTAATAGTATAGTAGTAATAGTTATCGTTGTTACTTTTGTTAATCGTTATATTGTTACTACTCACGTTCTTGTTACTACTCACGTTCTTGTTGCGTTATTGTTACTACACGCGCTATTGTTGCTACTCGCGCTATTGTCACGTTATTGTTACTCACGTTGTTACTACTCACGTTATTGTCGTTACTCACATTGTCACATTGTTACTCACGTTCTTGTTACTACTCACGTTATTACTACTTACACTATTACTCAGCCTATTACTCGTGCTATTACTTGCGCTATCATCACACACTGGTATATTATATACAGTCATTACTACTCAGCAATCTCATCATCTATAGTAATTGTAATCATTCGTATTAATCGTAATAGTAATAAATAACATCACAACTAATATACTTGTAATAGTAATCGGTTATCAGTAGTATAATAGTAAGAGCCATTATTATTATTGCTAGTACATTAGGAGTAATTCTAATTGTAGTAGCAATAGTTTTATCAGTAATAGTACAATAGTAGCAGCAATATTAATCATTATTTACACTAGCATTAGTACTTAGTAATAGTATTAAATAAGTGTAGTAGCAGTAATACTAATTTTATTATCAATATTATAACAGCAGTATTTGTATACTAGTAGCAGCAACACTAATTATTACTCAAAGTATTAATATAGTAATCGCAGTAATAGTAATTAATAGTATAGTAGTAATAGTTATCGTTGGTATAGTATTAGCCATAGTCATTATTATTAGTAGGAATATAGCAGTAGTAGTAATAGTATTTTATTAACGGGAAAGAATTCGTAAAAGTAATAATTATTATTAGTGTAGTGTAGTAGTGGTAATATTTTATTTGCAGTAGTATTATAGTAGTAGCAGCAGGTTATTAGTATAGTATAGTATAGAAGTAATTGGTGGTATGAGTAGTAGGAATCTTTATCATCAGTGTTAGTAGTAGTAATTAGTAATCATTTCTATACTAGTAGCAGTAATAGTTTTTGATTAACAGTAGTATTATTGTAGTAGCAGTAAGATATTATTGATAGTATAGTAGTAGGAATTATAATTACTACCGAGTAGTATGAGTAGTAGAAATCTATCAATAGTGTTAGTAGTAGTAATTAGTAATTATTAGTATACTAGTAGCAATAATAGTAGATTTTATTAGCAGTAGTAATTAATAATTTAGTATACTAGTAGCAGTAATTATTAGTAATCATTAGTATGGCAGTAGCCATCATAGTGATTTTTACTAGCAGTAGTGTAGCAATTATAGTAATTATTTACAGGATAGTATTTGTAAAAGTAATAGTAATCATTACTAGTATAATAGTGGCAGTAATAGTAATCATTATAGATATCAGTATAGAACTAATCATTATTAATAGTATAGTACTATAACATAGTAGTGTAATATAGTAGTAGGAATAATTATTTAAGCATAGTAGTAGCAGT